>PVKN010043932.1:0-10164 GCA_004027915.1 Capromys pilorides
TCTTTCCTTTTTTTATTTTGCCATCATTTCTAGGGATTTTCTCTGGGTCTACACAGTCCAGTCATTGATCAAATTCAGGATTAAGCCATTATCCAGTTATCTTCTCATCCTACTTTCTGTGTACCTTAGAGACCATATCTTTCAGAACTTCAGATTTTGTTTCAGTGCTCACCCGGATACTCATAGGACGGAGGTGTTCTATCCAGTACCCCCCCAAGTGACACAGCGTTGATCATGTGCCTAGGTTTCAAGTCTACCAGGAGGGCAGCAATTTTATTTTTAAGCCTAAGAGCTAGAGTTACCTGTGGTCAGAGTACCTTATTTTCATCCACTGGTGAGAGGTGCTAGGCTCTTTGCTCCCCTAGGTTGAAGGACCTTTTCCAGCTCTCTGAGTTTTTCTCACTCTACAACATTGAAGAGGTGCAGTTTAGAGTACACACATAGGCTTCCCGAGTCCCCGGGATGTCTCTGGTCACAGTAGGCTCTTCTTGGCTGATTGACGCAATTCTGTCTGTCAGCCTATTGGCTGGTCTGCCATTTTGCTAGTTGTTGCTAGTGTTATGGAGCTGCCAGCCTTCTCTCAAATTATTTGTCAGTCATTTTGCCATTGTATATATTTATTCATTTTATACCAGGGCTCAAACTCAGGACATTGCATTTCCCAGCCAGCCATTTATGCCACTGAGCTACCTCCTAAGCGATACACTTTTGTTTGTTCATTTATTTATTTTTTGAAGCAAGGTCTAGCTATACAGTTCAGGCTGGCCTCAAACTCACAGCAGCCTTCCTGCCTCAGCCTCCCACATGCTGAGATCACAGATGTGTGACACCGTTCCTGGAGGGCAGCACCACCTTAAAGCATGAGCTTCTCTCTCCTTGGTTCCAAAGTTAATGTCCTCGAGCAGAGGTGTGGGTTCTCCACTCTTAAGATCTGCCCCTTATCCTGAGGAAGGAGCCTGAGAGCTGGACATAAGGGTGGAACCGGCTTCTACCCTGTGCCATTAGCCTTCTCCCCTCTAAATCTGAGCTGGATGGAAGACGGGAGTCCAAGCTTCTTGCCTTTCTTATTTTTTCATTGTGGAGATGTAATATGTTATGACACCCATGAGTTAAAGGAGGAAAAGCTCATTTTATTTCTCAGTCAGTCGAGGTTTTTGTCCTTAGTTGACTGGCTCAAAGGTAGGGTGACATGGCAGGGGAAGAATCCTTCATGCTATAGTGGGCAGGAAGCAGCCGGACTTCTTTCTTTCTTTTTCATTCCATGCAAGCTGCTATCCTATTGGTTGGTGCCACCCCCATACAGGTGCGTCTTCCCTCTTACGTAAATCCATCATTCACACCAAGAGATAAGCTGAACCCATCAGTGGACTAATCCAGTATCTCATTCCCATAATCTGGCCACTGATGAGCACATGAGGCTTTGGGGGACACCCTAAATATGAGCCACAGTACCCCTTCATTCTTGTTTGTCCAGAACAAGATTTTATCAACATGAGACTTGAGGTCATGTGACCCTTTGGCCACCCATTTGCAGGACAAGAGTGCAGCCCCAGTCTAGAGTCTCAGGGGAGAGTCTTTCCCACCATGTGGAGCTGAAATTAGGACACAAAGGACTCAACCTGCAGATTGTCATTGCTCATATCAATATTTAGTAGAACTTAAATAAGGATTTTTCTGTTTGCTTTGTTTTCCTTGGAGGAAATATCCAGATATGTAAAACTACTGTTATTTTTTTCTCTTCTGTCATTTAAATTTTTGCATTTTTTCATTTGTTTTGCTTTGCTTTGTTTTCAGGGGAGACAATCCATTCCCCAAATCCTTTCTTCCATGAAGGCTGTTATTAAAGTCTGAAATTTAAGGCTAAATTAATTGGTATCCAGCAAAGAGACTGTTAATTGCCATAAATGTAAAAGAAATGGTATTACTATTATTAATGAAAACAATTTTAAGTGGTTTAAAAATGATAAATATATATCAGTTAAGCAAATAATAGTTTCCAAACTTTCTAATTCCAGGGGAATGGAAATAACATTAGCCATAAGTCTTGCTCGGCATCTGTTATGCTTATTTCTATTCTTTATTGTTACTAAGACAGAGATGCCCTAACCAAAAAGAATGCAAGGGGTTGGTAGTTTCAGAGGCCAGGCCAGGGCTCAGAAATCCCTGGGTGATTTCTCACTGTAGATACCTCCTGGCACTCTGTCGAGTGTAAAGGCAACAGGATTATGGTTTTGGTGTGGGATAAAAATGATTTACGGTTTCTTAATCTACTCTCAATACATTCTACTCTAGAAAATAATTTTTTCATTTCCACTGCATCCTGTGGAGATGGTTTTAAAATTTAATCAACTACCATGAAATCCACTAATTTCTCCCTCCAGTGAAATACCTTGGAAAATGTCAAGTTCTCTAAAATTAGTCTATGTATTGATTTTCTTCTAAACTGCTATCGTATCCTCAGCAGTAGCATCTTGAAGTGTCACCTCTGAAGTGAAAGATTTAGGCTTTCAAGGTTTGTGACATACTTTTCAGTTTTGACACTTAAAAGTTTTTGTGAGCAATAAAAATGGACTTCTACAGTTCTATAGGTGTCACTACTACATGATCTTATCTTAACTTCAACTTCAAAAGCTGATGTGAGCACCTGAAAATGCACTTGTCTTATTGGCTTAATTTGACTGCATTATAATGGCCCCTCTCCTATAATCTTTGGATTAAGGTAAGGAGTCATTTGTTGGCTGCCTTACACTACTTACATAGCATGCTCACTGGTGGCAAATCCCTTTTCTTGTTGAGATATCAGCTCATGCTTTGTTACTACTTATTTAATTTTATTTGGTACAGGGTCTCGCTTTGCAGCTTGGACTCATAGTGATCCCTCCATTTTCAGCCTTCCCAGATTACCGGCAAACACCACCATGCCCAGAATCAGTGGCGGGCTCAGCTGGTCCTTGTGCTTCCCTAAGCAGGCACTTAGTCTTCTTCTGTCACTACTTTATATCAATACATTGTCCCATGTTCTCTGCTTATAGGATTGAGCTGCATGTTGCCCTTCCAGAATCTCCATGTGTTCACCAACCTAGGTGGTCAGTTGCTTGGGGAATTTCTCTATATGGACATCATTGGTTCACTGACTAAGTGACTGGACCCGATCTCCAACCCTCAATCCTTTTACAGGAAGGAGGTCTGATGAAATCATCTGGTTTAGAACCTCAACAGTATCTACTCATCTTTTTATCTTTCCAGTACGTTTAGTCCCCATCCTGAAAAAAACTATCCGGAGGCCAACCAAGAGTCATAGCATTTGCATAAAAAGATCCATCATGAATAGCAAAATTTTTCTTGATTCTCTCAGAAAATTATGTGTTTAGAAGCTCCATCTTAGTAACCTGGGACAAAAGCAGATAAATTCTCACATAACGTACATCCAGTGGTGAAATCTACGTCAGCAGTATTAGTCATTGTCCTTCTTTGCTTGTGTGCTGGTTATACTGTGTTATATTCACAGTGTTATTTGAAAAGGCTTTTGTCCATCTCTTATTAAGCTATTTCTCTGAGCTCAACTATAATCATTTAAGAACATAGGGAACAAGATTTTTGGCGTTGCTCTGGGCAAAGAATTTTGGATATGATTCCAGAAGCACAGGCAGGAAGAACAAAACTGGACGAACAAGACTACATGAAACTAACAAGCTTATATACAGCAAAGGAAACAATTAACAGAGTGAAAAGACAGTCCATAGGTTGGGAAAAATGTTTATGAACTAAACCGTTCTTAAAGGCTTAGCTTGAAAAATATAAATGTAATCAACTTGACAGCAAAAACAAAAAAAAAGTGAATAACCTGATTGAAAGATGGACATAGGACCTGAAAAAAAATCTCTTAGAAAAAGATGTACAAATGGCCAGCAGGAAATCATGTTCATGAGTCATCATCACAATGAAATAAAACCACATTGAGATAACAGCTCCAGACGGTTATTATGAAAAAGATAAGGAATAAAACATATTGTCACCAAGGTGGACAAAGGAGTATTTTTGTACACTGTTGGTAGGGTTTTAAATTATGCAAAACATATGCAGGCTCCTCACAAAACTAAAATGGAATTGCAATATGACCAAGCAGTGATTATCCAAAGGAAATGAAGTCATACTAAGAAATAGGTATGCTCTATTTTGATTGCAGCATTGTTAACGATAGATAAAATATAGAATTAACCCTGTCTATCAGTTGCCAAATGGAAAAAGGAACTGTGACATAAACATAGACACATATTATTTTAGTATTTTAAGGATGTAAAATGCATTAATCAAGGTTTTTTCATTTCCTTATAGGTAAAATGTGGGAATTTACTATTCCAGAAAATTATTCAGACTTTAGGAGGACAGCAAATTCTCTGATTTGTTACGTAGATAACTTGGAGGAAAATATGTTGCATGAAATAAATCAGACGTTAAAGACAAATGCTTCATGTTCTCATGTTCACATAGGGAATGGAGAAAAGTCAAACTCATAGAAGTAGAAACTAGAATGGAGGTTACCAGGTCGCCAAGAAAGCTGGGTCAAGGCTAGTGAAAGGATACAGAATTTCAGTGAGAAAGAAGAAGCTCAGTAGTTCTATTGCATAATCTGGTGCACGCAGTTAATATCAGTGTTTCATAGACTGGAAAATTGCTTAAAATTAATTATACATGTTTTAACTACAAAATAATAAGTATGTAGGGCAATGAATTCTTTGTCAATTAAAAGAAATAAAATGTATTTAATAATTGGTTGATTTCTCCTTTCACATTATTTTGAACTTAATAAACTATTTTGCAAAGAATGTTTTAAAAGATTATTTTCATTTATACTGAGTGTAGTGTGCACAGGGTCGCTCTCACATTGCCCACCGCATCCAAGCTCTTTCTTGCCTTGCTAGTTGCTAACGTTTGATGAGTGTTTCTATTTCCCAGTCAGTGATCAGGCACTGCTCCTGACAAATCTCTACGGTTAGTTACCTGCTGACACCGCTGTATGCAAAAGGAAAGGGAACAAAGACAGACTGTGTCCAAAATAATTTTCACAAAGTGGCAAAACTAGCAGTTGGCAGGGTGAGATTTACACACCAGAGGTCTAGTACCAAAGCCAGTGCTTTTGCCCCTTGTACTGTGCTATCTGGAGCAACAAAATCATAGCTTTAGCTTTAGGAGTTATTGTGAACTTGGTTTGCTATAAAAAGACAACTGTTCTGTATTTGAAAACTGTTGCAACAATGATTTAATATCATACTGTCACAAGGTTTCTAAGACACAACAATAAAAACACACACTAAGCATTTAGGTCTCACAAAAGACAGCCCAATAAAATTCAGTTTTCCAATGTTGGTCATTCTTTGCATTCTTTAAAAAAGTCTTCATTTATAAGTTCACTTTCACTTCCTGACACTTGCAGAGTAAAATTTTGTCTTTATACCAAGAACTATTGCCGACCCCTGCAGTGAGCTCCAATCTCCTTCTCGGTGTTGCAGTGAGAGAGAGAGAGAGAGAGAGAGAGAGAGAGAGAGAGAGAGAGAGAGAGAGAGAGAGAATGTTGGCACAGCAGGGAAGCAGGGATCCCGAATGACTAGTTGTTCATGGGAATAAAGGCCACAGTGCAGCTAGAACCTCAGCACCTACTGACTGAGGAGGGGACTGTCAGATGATGCAGAGGGCAGAGGTGGTCTTATGCTGAGAAGGATCTTTCCCTGGAGCATCCTTGGTCTTTGTGGTTTGGCTCACAGTCTTCAGATGTGGGAGAGGATGGCCCACCTCTAATGAGATAATAGGAAATCGTAGAAAAGTGGTGCCAAGCCCAAGACCCCATTCAGCCATTAGGGAAGTATATGAAACTAGCCACTGTGCTTTTGTGGTCTCCCTGATGACCTCTTTCATATTCTTTAGTATGAAGTTATGATTTGCAATGTTAACGCTTCTATTTCCATTGACATTTTTATGCAACAATGAAAATACTTTTGGATTCACTGACATATTTAAAATCATAATAGAAAACTAAAAGTTCAATGTAACATTTTAAGGATATAAAGTGCATTAATCAATGCATTTTCATTTCCTTATGAGTAAAACGTGGGAAGTCATCCTAGTGGCTTGTGGGGTTCTCACACTGCTCATGTTTGGAAAGTGTCTCAAGGAAATACATGGAGCTGTGGTTGATTGTTAGCCAGGAAGGTGCCGTCACAGCTACTGTGACGCTGATTGGAGCTTCTTCATTCCTGCTCTACTCATTCTTATTTCCAAAACATTACACGTACACTGGAAGGCTGAGGCAGGAGGTTCGCAAGTTTGAGTCCAGCCTGGGAAACTTATGATGTAACAAGACAGTCTCAAAATTTAAAAAATAAATAAACCTACTAACAAACAAGGCTAGGAATATAATTTAGTACAAAGATTCTGGGTTCCATCCCCAGTACTGAAAATAAGAGAAAACAATTTTTGTGCCCTGGAAACTACTGCAAAAAAATGTTGATCTGTCTACCCTGAGAAGGAAGAGCCATGTTTTGCAAAAATGGAGAACGTCAATAGCAAGTGTGCAAAGCAGTAAGAGTGTACTTACCTTATCTTTTCAAAAATACTATATGCAACACTGTCATGATATCATTTTCTTTGAAAATTTGTCCTAAAATTTGGAATTAATTTGAGAAATGATGAAGTGTTCTTTTTTAAAGATATTTCACGAAACTTTTCCATAATTGTTTAACAGGATGAACTTAATTAATTTAAATTAATTTGATCATTTATTATTTCTAAGATTTCCCCCAAAGTTGGCATGCTTTGGACAGACATTACTGAAATTTTTTTTTTGCTTAATTAAAAAAATGCACATCCAGACGCTGTGCCTTGTTACCCTCTTCCTACCTATCTACCACAAGGCAGCTCTCAGATCTTCTATGGCCACTAAACAACCAACAAAACCTACACTTTGACTTCTGAAGATGTTTGAAGGAGTCCATATGAAGGACCTCACATAGAATTTTCTAACTATATTTTAGTCAAAGGAAAGGAAACGAACAAATCTCCTGAATAAGAGCATTTAGAGCTAGTAGTTCACTGACAGTTGAAATAAAAGCCTTAGTTTGAATTTGTTTGTGACCCAGCTGATTGCAAGGTGCACTGTATAATTAACTGAGTGATTTGCTCTAAGAAAATTCATGGGTGGAGCTCTGGCTCTGCAGAGAAGAGGGCTGGCATTTCTACCTCGTCCTTGCATGACCTTGGCATGCACTTGGCATGCACTTGGCAGCACTCTGTCCTTGGCCCCTCCTCGTTACTCCCCATTTCTATGCCATTTTTTCTGCTAGGATTGTTTCAGCTTCTTTCCTAACTCCTTATAGATGTCTAGAGATTTTTCTTCATCTCAGCATATTGAAAGCCACACCTGCAGGAACGGGGTTTTACTTTAGTGGCAGAGGGACAGAGAACAAACTGCATTATAAGCCCCAAGCTGCAGTGTACAACCTGTGTTAACCTGAGAAAAATTCCTTAACACCTCTCAACCTTTATTTGTTTATCTATAAATGGTAATAAGACTTTCTCATATATTAAATTTAATTGCATGAGGTAATATATGTAAACCTCTTAGCACAAGTCTGACATACATTAAGGACCTGTAATTTTTATAGCGATGATATAGCTTTCCTTACCTCGCAAAGCAAGAGCCCCCACCAAGTGTTTGGAAATGTCACCTAGCTGGTATTGTGAGATACCTGATAGGACAGATGTCAGCAGGGCCACCTCTGTCCGCACTGAAGGCAAGGGTACAACACTGCTTACTTCTTTTTACCCTCTTTGGCTTAGTCAGTTACACACAATATAAGGGTGTGTGCTGCCCAGCTTGCATAGACAAGCTCTGTCCAAATCCACACTACCTCAAGTGCTACAAACAGCTACCCTTTAGGACTAAAGATAGGCTGTTCAGGGGATGCATCCACGAAAAAGATCCTTGTGGACCTGCAGTGGCTTGAGCCCTTGGCTGGGGAATTCCATGGCAATGAATACCTGTGTGTGGAGAAGAAGAGGAAGGCGACATGCACTTGTACCTTGGGATTATGCTCCACAGAGAGATGTTCTAGAGAATGACCAAAGTAGCCTACTTCAACAAGAGGAGTTGTATCAAGGCCTGCAATATCTGGAGCTAATCTTTTTTATGATAGAAAACTGTGCTTCAGATGGGAATGTTTTTCTGTGTTCTGTCTAGTGAGCCTAAGCACTTGCAGCAAGTGACCCTAAGGTGTGTACAGGGGGCCTGCCTTCTCTCATTAATCTCCTGGCAACTACCAAAAGCAATTAATTATATGAGTCAGAGATCATCCAAGCAAGCTTTCGTGCAGGCACTATGGCACAAGTTTTAATATAGCTGGGTGCAGGCGGACAGAGGATGAAAAGATTGTCCACGGAGAACAACAAAAAACAAGATTTTTACAGAGTTTAGAAAAGGGAATCAAGTGAGTAGGTCAAGCATGGTATTCTGTAAGAGAGCCAAGCAAAGGACAGTGTGTGAAGACATCTGAGCCAACATCAGTGGTAAAGTGCTCCGAGTGCCTGGTGCAAAGGTATGGATGTTGTTAGGGGTCCTAGCACCAGGAGGATTGTGTGTTCTCTCTTCTCTCTTTTCGACAACATTGTTCTCGTGTTTGCTGATGGCAACACTTGAGCTGAGCACTGTAGTGTTTACAGTGAACAATGGGACTCTTGAAAAACAGTTTGGGTGCTTGGAAAGTCATGCTCAAGTTGAGCCTGACCCAGGAAGCCAAAGAGCATTCTTGGCCACAGTGGAAACGTATCAGAAATACCTGGGTTAAATGTTACTTCTAGTCCTCACTTCTTGAGAAATCTCTATCCTGATTTCCATAGTGGTTGCACCAACTATACTCCCATCAATAGTGGATGAGGGCTTCCTTTCCCCTACAACACCTCCAAGATTTGTTATTAGTTGAATTCTTGATATAAGTCATTCTTTCCAGGATGAGACGGAAGCTCAGTATTATTTATTTTGTATCTTTCAAATGGGTGATATTGAACATTCTTCTATATATTTATTTGCTGTTTGTGTTTCTTTATCTGAGAAATGTGTAGTCATCCCAGATGCCAATTTTTGATTGGGGCTTTGAATTTTTTTCAAATTGATTTTTTGAATTTTGTATATGCCCTACACATAAGTCCTTTTTCTAAAAAAATACTGGCTACAGTGTTTTCCACTGTGGGGACTGTCTTTTCACTCTGCTGGTGATATTTTTTGCAGTTCAAAATCTTTTTAATAAGATGAAATCCCAGAAACCCCAGTGGCACAGTAAGTTAGTGCAATACTTAGACAGTGAGTCCCCAATTCCCTGCAAGGTGTTAAGGCACACAGTGAAAAGTAAGAGCAAGAGATAAAATGATGATGTCATGGGGATCTGAGCCAAGGAGCTGTTCACAGGAGGCAAAAGGCCTTGAGGAGGCTAGAAACTTAGCATTTATTGTTCACCTTTACATTGAGGAAACTGGTGAGAGGATGACCAGGTGATTCAGGGTGGCGGTGCTCTTATGCTAATGAAGATCTTATGTGGAGCGAGGGTGGTGAGGAAAGATGACAAGTTAAGAAGTTTATCTTTTCCCCAAGATGAAATTCATCTTTATTGCTACTTGGTTCTCAAGGACAGGGTGTCTGCAACTGATATAATCTTGCTATGGAGCATCACAGAATTGCAAGAGGATCGAGGCCTCATTTGTGACCAGAGACACACATGGCACATTTCACATATAATAGCCACTCAAATGTCAAGATACAAGGCCTCAGACAAGCGCTAATCACAATTTAATTATTAAAGGATAGTCCTCAAAAAATTATATAGACTGACCCCCGACAGAAGATGAGATTCTAGATTACTGATTCTTCGTAGAATTTTCTATGTACTCTGGATTTCACTCATGAAGTCTTTCTCTACACTGATGTTGTCAAGAGTTCTACTTACTTTATATTACAGCTGAGCTAGTGTTTCTGATTTACTATTTAGATCTTTGACCTACTGACTAGTTTAGTGCATGGTGATAGACATGGGTTCAGTTTTAGTCTTCAGCATGTGGAAAGACATTTTTTCTAGCATCATTTACTGAAAACACTATTTTTATTTCATTCAATATGTTTGG
>PVKN010043933.1:0-10165 GCA_004027915.1 Capromys pilorides
CTCACAGCAATTTTATTCATAATAATAAAAAATTTCAAGCAACCCAAATGTCTAAAAATAGAAATGGCAAATTGTGGAATATTTACATGACAGTGCATTCTAACATAGATATAGCATAGATAAACAGAATACATAAAAGTATTTCTTCATACTATCATCCAAAGGAATGTGTCTGAACCCCAATATAGAATAAGGGATCCTGGAAGCATGAAGTTCTAGAACAGGTGAGTCCGACCTCCAGAAGCTGAAGGCAGCAGTGTGGCTGAAAACAGCTGTGTTCTCCTCAGCTTCTCTGGAGAGTCTAGCAAGGCCTTCCAGGGTGAGGAAGTGCGTGTTATCTTCAAATGTGTGGAGGCCTCCTGCGTACACCGAGTTCTCTGCTCAAGATCAGTAGGTACTGTTGCATTTATACTTCACTCAACTAAAAAGATGAAATGAAACTGCAACCTATATCATAAAAATATAATATGTGCATATGCACACACACACACACATGCACATACACACACATGCACATACACACATGCATACACACACACACCCTGAAACAAAATGCACTATAGACCGTTTACTTGTCTCTAAGTGCTAGTTGAATGGGTGATCTTCATTAATTTTTTTTAAATATCTATTCATTTTCTTCTCTTCCATAAAGTTGTAAATGTCTTGTGGGATTTTAATGGAAAAATCATGAAGCTTATAGAGGCCTACAGGGCCACTTGGTTGAATCTGCACGCTGCACTTGGGCACATCTGGAGCTCAAGTGTACCTTTCTATTCCTCCAGATGTGTAAGAAAAGTTGTTCTTATACTGACACCAAATGCCACTTTACATTGGGGGTCATTCTAAGGACCCCATGAGGCTGGCTGATTTGGGGGCCACATGTCCAATTGTGTATGTGGTTGTACATCCAGCTATCTGGTAGGTGCAGAGGAGGACAGCGCCTCTGTGTCACCTGCAACCCAACACCTATGTCTTTTTCCCTTTTATACTCTAAATGCACATCCTTCTGGGTGAGACAGAAGCCACCACAGTGTGATCACTGGCTCCGAGGTCATGTTGTGAAGCACAGTGTCAGTTTTATGGCAATGAACAAAGAAAGCCCTTTTTATTGTCACTCCCGTTGGCAGCCTCCTCATCACCCCTCCTTTTTACTGTCTACCCTGCTGCTTTATTCTCCATGCAGAGGATGCTACCGCACTGGCAAGTTATGTCCACTTCACACTTACTAGAGCAGATAATTCTTACATCTCATAATCTATTTATTTCATTTGGATCAGTGTGACTCTGTAGATGTAGTCTCAAAGCCATAGGCAATTATTTCCATTAAGGGACTGAAAACAATTCCTTGACCTGTGGAATTGGAAACAATATTCTTGGGCTGGGAATTCACATGGGGGTGACTAGTGGTTCCCATCAAAAAGAGTGGGTTATTCCAAGGGCTTCCAGTTCAGGTTATTGAATTACGCATTTTCTGAATTGTTTCAATAGGAAATCTTGTCCTATAAGATACATTTGGGTTTGATGAAGGTCGTAAACCCCAACAGTTTCACAGAGGTCGGTGAGCTGTGTTTATCGACTTTCTATAAAGTAAGAAAAAGCCAGTGAATCAGTCCCTCTGATCTTATTACAGGCCTCATATTTAGGATCTATACTTTTGCTAAACAAAATCTAGTCACAGAATCTCATAAATCTTTAAAGTCATACATTAAAACATTTTAAAAATATGATATTTATGGGGTTGTAGATTTCATTTTGAAACACAAATCAATAAAAGTGCAACCCTACAGTGAGCTTTTACATAAGCCAAAAGGAGGGAGAAATCAACACATGTAAAGATGAAATTTTAGCTTCATCACTACTTGCTAATTTTAGGCGAAATTAAGAAAGCAATAATTGTCATTCTGCCGGTAGCACTTACATCCTATCCAATTCGCTCCGCACAGAGAGCTAAGATAAATGTAAAAGTGAAAGCACAGGCACCTCAAGATAAATGCATCATACTCTATCAAGCCTGTAGTTAATCACTGTTGCCCCAAAAGCTACTGCATTATAGTAACTGAGAAAAACAGAGCACAATTATGCAGTTTAAAAGGTTTCAATCAGAATGATGAATGGTGGTCTTTGGGTAGCTTATTAACAGGTTTAGAAACTTATTTGTTGTTGTTGTTTTTCTGAAGAGAGAAAAACCTGGAAGGTCAACTTACCTCTAAAGACTTCTGTGTCTCACTGAACAGAGCTGATGTACCTCCCGTGAAATTAGCTCTCACGATGTAATGGCAAGTATTAAAATTCAGAGTGGAAGGCCCTGGGGATGGTCTAATCAGATCCCTTCTTTCATAAAAGAGGGAGTCAAATCGTGGGATTTGGCTGACCTGGTCACAGACAGCTTAGCACCTGGCCAGGACCTTCCCGGGACACCTGCTGCTGTCCTAAAGAGATATTTTGCACCAGTTTATTGGCATGACAGCCACATGCTGAACACAAATAAAAGTATGTGCAGATATAAAATACAAAAGAAACATAAAACGACAAAGCTTCCTTTTAAGCCAAAGGTATGTTTATGTTTTCCGTGGAGAATTTGAGAGCTCAGGAAAATGAGGCCTTCAAAACTTGGAAAGCCTGCTTTGCTCCTCTTTCTTCTTACCTTTCCTGGCATCTTTGAAGACAAGATGACAGGGTAACATACTCACAGATTTTACTTTAAACACATCATGAGACCCTCATGAAAGGAGCTGCTAAGTTTCCATTTAATAGATGTTTTGCTCTGTGCTGCAGGTGCTAGTCAATGACTGCCTGCAACTGAAATTGTCCTGTGCATGTGAATATTCAGCCTCATAAAGCACAAGGGGAGACATGGTCTTCATTTGCAGTGTAATGTGCAGAAAGAGACTTGGAGATTATCTGTACTCGTTCTGAAGTTGACTACACACACACAGCCCACACACACACACACACACACACACACACACACACTTTTCTGGGGCTTCACTTTCTAAAGTATTTTACTCAATAAATACTCAGTGCTCTGTAAGGATCCAGTTCTTCATTGGTTTCCTGTTGCATCCATTACATGCTCTCAAGATCTACAGCTTAAAAATATTATTGTCTTTCAGTTCAGGAACTTGGAACTATAAAATCAAGGTGTAGGCAAGGCTTGTTCCTCTCTACCACCCTCTCATATAGAACACTGTAGTAACCTCGGACACACACAGATAACAGAATGATCTCTTCCTCTGGTGACATATAGTCTCACCAAACCATCAAAGTCACTTTTTCCAGGACTGGCCAAGTGTTTGCAGTCTCAGGAGCTAGGATAGTCTTACCTCTAGGAAACTGTCACTCTGTCCACCACAAGTATAGGGCTTAGTCCTGGGGTTCTCAAGCTAAAAGCAGGTTCCTGTCTTTCCAAGAGGTGAGCAACATCCAGATCAGAACTGTAAACAACATGATCATCCAGGAAATAACTGGAAGCTCTCCACAGGTGGGGCCAGTATGGTCAAAACAGACCTTGTTCTGGTGAGGTGCCTTCCACCAACACCACCCTCACTAATAATAGTACAGTAAGTTGAGCCTAGTCAGACTTGCTTCTCCTCCCTTTTCAGAGTTAATGTACCAGATTAAATGGAACAACCAAATCAAGACATAGGGACCTACCCATGTGAGGAATCCATAACCAACCTCCAAGGGCATAGTGCTGTCTATCATCATTTCTGAGCCAGAACTCCAGGCCATCATTTGCATGTATCTGCAAGAAGCTAAAAGTGAAATTTAATAGGGATTTAGTAGGTCTAGAAATCAGAGTAACATGCTTCCATTTCCAGGGTAGTCTCACTTTGATTGTCATAGTTAACAGTCATAGCTCTCAACAGATGAAAATCCAATCCAGATACTTTCCAGCACTGGATCTCTTAAGCTATAAGAACTATATTGGGCCAGCCAGATAGCTCAGTGGATTAAAGCACCTGCTTAGGCTGATTCAGGGATCAGAGTTTGATCCCCAGTGTGCTGTGTCAGCCCTGCCCCTGGGGCACACTGAGCGTTCAATTGAGACTGGGCATGGTAGTGCACCTGTAATCCCAGCTCTTGGGAGGCTGAAAACAGGAGGAACACTACGAGTCCCATCTGTATAATGAGGCTCTGTACACCCTGTCCTATATACATGAAAAAGAAGTATATTGATGTAACCAAGCTCAGAATCAATTGTGCAGATTATAGGCAATCATACAATAGTGTCCTAGGAAATTAAGACTGAGACCTAAGAAAGCAAAGTAGATATTTAAGTGAGCTGCTGGATACAAGACCAAATGTGAGAACCTTCAGGTTATAAGGTATAGCCTGCAATGACTCAGGAGCAACTTGGATTCGGGAAGAAATCACACAGCCCACGCCACGATTCTGAAACTCCTGAGCAGCCACACATACATCACAGAACAGGCACCTCTTCCTTGCACCCCTTCCCCCTGATATAACATTCACATTTCCGAGCACTCTCTGGCTGGCATTCTGCTATGTACTAGGAACAACTCCTCTTCATGGACTCCACACAGTAGCAGACACAGGGCAACAGCCATCGTCTACAAATGTTGCTCCAGAAACCAGCATCCTTGATGAAGAACCCATTCAGGTTGGCATCAGATGTCATGATGGCCTCTGTGGGAAAATTCCTTCTGCAAATCGCAAAACTCAGAAGCACAAACTGCTGCAAAGAGTTGTCACATGTCTCAGCTCCACATGCGGATCCCAGGAGATGTAAAGCTGAAGCATCCTATTTTGGAATTTCAGCAAAAGCCTGCTGGGTTACTTTACATACATAGTAGTCAATTTACTGAGGTTTGAAAGCTCTCTGCGTAGAGACCTGGGGGCTCACTAAAGTGCACAAACTGAAACGCATTGCAAGGAAATATCCAGCCAAGCGTGAGCCCACGCTTTTTGTTTCTTTTCATTGAGTAAAGTAAGCTGCAGCTCAGAATTTGTTGTAGAAAGGGATTTTTGTAAAGCTACTACTCCTGTTCCAAAATTCACAAGTTCAGAAGATACTGCTGTGGTTTGTGTCTAATCGTTCCCCTAAAACCTCATGCAGTCATGGGGCGGTTTCTGGTGTTTGTGATTGGTTCTTGACCCAATACGGGGATTATGTGTGTGATTGCCCTGGGGCAGACACTCTGCATTACAGTGTAAGGAGGGGAGAGAGGCTGGCTGGCTGCCTGAGCTGCTGTCACTCCCTTTGCTCTCTTGCTCTCTGCCACTGCCATGAAGATGGCTACCCTCTGCCATGCGCCACTCTGCTTTGGAGCCAGCTGAGTATGAACTGAAACCTCCACTGACTGTGAGCTAAATAAACCTTTCCTTCCTTCACTTTGGGTGTCAGGCATTTTTCCCCTTTAATGAAAGAAGAGTAACTGAAACCAATACCTTGAAATGTCTTTTCTTTAAATACTGTTACCAAGAGAGGAGAGAGCGACATAAATTCATCCTTGTTCAAAACTAAATTTGCAAGGCATAAATAAGGGCAATATTTAAGAAATCCTCTAGAGGCAGGAGAAAGTGCCACAGGCCAGCCCCCTTGCTTTTCTGAGGAGGCCACAGGGGAGTCATTTCACCCAAGTTCTAGGGGAAATAAATTCACAGAGGAGCTCATGAAGGAGTTCTACCTAGACTGTTCATAGCAAAAGTAATCACTCTGCCTGCCAATACTCTGCTGGTAAATACCAAGTGGTCACTGGGGAGTGGCAATAAGAATGATCCATGCTCCAGTGATTTTTTGTTTCTGAGAAACACTTGCACCATTGCCCACTCACCTGGTAAAGCAGACAGGAACTATACCAATCAGACGCCCACATGTAGAAGGCTGACATTAAAGAACACCTCTGCTTGCAGCTGGAGAAGGCAGCAGCTGCAGTCACCCCTGGACCTCTAAGCTCCAAGCCTAGACTGTTACATCTGCCCATGGTTTCTCTGATGGAGAAATCAGAAAGCACTAGGATAGCAGTGTGCAATAGTCGTTTGAGCCCCAATCTATGTGTCCGCATGACCTATCTTTCAATTTAAGGTGTTTAAACAAGACCAGTCCTAAAACAGAGGCATAAAGTGCTAGCCACATTTAGTGAAGTTAGCAGCAAATCCGTGAGGCCCCGAGGTCTTGCCTCGCAGGTTAACCCCCTTTCCATGATGCTCACATACGATATGCTATTTGGTGCAACTTTACCATTCAACCTAACTCATATGTGCCTGCAGAAATCCAAGAAAAACAGCAGAAATTCACAAAGGAACAGAGACGAATCAGAAAGGGCAGGGAGAAGAGGACGTCTCAGGCCTTTGCACCAGATGCACTTAGACCTAGGGGGCTTCTGGAGCCCTGGGTCCTCCAGTGAGACCACTCGACCTACCTCCCTTTCATATTCACTTTTACGCAAAGCTAATGCACAAGCCTGGGCTCAGAAATGCCAGACCCATACCTCTCCCAGGAGGAATGAGTGTCCCCTGACTCTCTCAGAGGGTCAACACTGCTTGACGACCTGTCACATCTACACACATCTAAGATATACTAATGATCCTCAACTTCAAAGGAGGAGTGAAGTGTGGTTTTTATTCCCCTTTTCCAAGGTCTTCTTGACTGGACCATGCATCTAACTGATGATAGCCACACCCAATTCTTCAATCATCTTCGAGGTCTTAGATCTAAGAGATGGTGGAGTAGGGCACTTGGGCAAGCCATTTGGCCACACTTTCCTTCATCACCTATATCACAAGTATTTTCCACTGACCCTGAAACACCACCTACTATGCGCTGTAATGCAGTGATAATAGAGTGATAGCCAAAATCTACCCAGGGAAGTCATCCGCAAGAGGTGTTTTTTTAAAAAGTACTTTTAAACAGCCAACTATTTCTTTTTTATTTTTTTTAACAGCCAACTATTCCTAAAAGCAGTGATATTGCTGAGCCCTTCACCCAAGCATCTCGGATCCCCATAGTCATTAACTTGCCCTCTGTATGGGGCCAATCCCATTAAGCCTAATTGCCTATCACAGAGGTGAGCATTCCAAGCTGAGAACAAATGAGTTGTGATTTAGCCTTGGGTTTTTTCCTCTTTTCTCTTCTGAGTTTTGACCTCTCTTATGTAGAGCATTTAAAGAGATGCTTCCTAGTTGGTGACCCAGCAAGCTCTCTGTGAAAGGCACGGAAGGCAGGAAGGCAGGTGCCTTTGGCAAATCTGTCAAAGCACCGTCTGCTGCAAGTGAACAACAGCAGGTGCACAGAGAGAGGTGAGAAGGGCTGGAAGGGGGAAGATGACTCGTCAGGCAGAGATGGCCAGGCCTCTTAAGGATGCTAATGAAGAACTTGATTCCAAATCTTCCTCTTCTTGGTACACTCATATTACCATGCAGGAAAGACATGAGATTTAGCTTTCTGGGGGTCCCTGCAGGGAAGGTGGATGGGTAGATATGTCAGTTAGGGGAGCAGACAGCACCCTTTCCCAGATGGACAGCCCGGGGTGGCAGCAGAGAGAGACAGCACAGGCAAGCCCTCCAGACCTCAGTGGATGCATTGAAAAGGAAGAAAGAAACATTACTGTGAAAGGGATAGAAACAAAATGGAGAGCAAAGTAGTGAGATAACACTACACAATGTGATGGCCAAAGCTAGTCCAATGTGACCATGTCAAATGCAGTAGGGCAAGGAACAGGAGCACTGTTTAGTTTCTAGGGAAAATGCAAAGTGTTACAACTGCTTGAAGATGGTCTGGTAAACAAGCTCATACCTAGAATCCAGCAAGTATACTCCCGGCAATTACCCAAAAGAACTGAACACATGTATCCACATGAAAACTCATGTACAAGGTTGACAGCAGCTTCATACATAACTGGCAAAATTTGGGATCAATGAAAGTGACGTCAGAAAGTGAACAGATCGATACAATATATCCAGACAATAGAATACTGCTTTCAATGTATTATTAAGCAATGAAAGAAAATAAATGCATTTTAAATGTATATTACCATGTCACAGAGGCCAGTCTAAAAGGCTACGTACTGTAGGATCCTAACCACGACATTCTGGAAAAGAATTCCACAGAGATGGCTTTATGCACTTCATGGGGTACTTCTACATGGCAGGCAAGGGAGAAACAGGAACAGCTGTGCCAGGCAAGCCTTGCTGACAGGACCCTGGAGAGGTCCTGGTGGGTAGAGGACAGGGCCATCATTCTGTTGCTGCAGTGAGCTGATACGTTCATGGCCCAAACTCCAGGATTTGGACTATACCTTTAAGAGCAAGATTAACAACATCTGACTTTATAAAACCTGATTCATCATTGTCTAAATATTCTGTGCCTTTTTGTTTCCTTCCTCTTTTTTTTTCCATAAGTAGGGTGTGGTGGATTAACTAATGGTCAAGTTGTCATAGCCGGCTGACCTGAGTCAGCATGGTGTTGGGTGACCCACCTGAGCACTGTGGGCAATGGCATGGAAAGAAAACTGCAGGGGAAGACGGTGTGCTGGGGATCCTCCTGGAAGGGGTTATCACGCTGGTTTTCCTGATATGAATTCAGACATTCTCACCAACAGAGGCACTCAGGTCTTCACCGTCACTGAGGATGGCTGCGGATACTTTCAGAGGGGCTCTGGCCCTTACTTTGAGCATCACTTCCCAGCTCCAGTGCGGATCCCCCAGCCTGCCACCACAGACCCGTCATCCTACTGATGCAGATTTTTTAGCTCCCACTAATGAACTTCTGGCCTTCCCGGTGCAGATCCTTGATTGTCATGGCCTCTAAGCCTCTAGCTGGACTGGTGGAGCACATTGCCATGGGCTCTAGGTCTTCAGCTGAACTTTTGAAGACACTGCCATGGGATCCAGGCCACCAGCTGAATCCTCTGAGTCCATAGTGTGTGGGCAGTTATACCACACTTGCATTTGACTCTTTGGGTGAATATTATAAAAATAATCATGCAAATTATTTGTACTGTATTAAATACCTTCCATTATAAACTCCGACTACAGCATAGAATTAGGGTTGAGTCTGATCTACCTGATCTGATCTGATCTGATCACTGGCATCCTTGTAAAATAAAAAAGATGCAAAGGAATCATGCCCTTATAACAATAAAGGCTGTGATTAGGATGATGTGACTGTAAGCCAAACAATGCCAGGCGCCGGCAGCAGCTATAAGCAGCAGGAAGACTTCTTCCCTAGAGCATCTGGAGGACCATGCCCTGCTGATGCCTTGATTGTGGCCTATAAATACATATTTCTGACTTAAGCCACGGTTTACAGTAGTTGATTCTAATAGCCACGTAAAGCTAAAATACCTGCCACAGAAGGCCCTGGAGAGGCAGGGAGATCCCAGCAATGACAGAGGCAGGACTCCTAGTAACGTAATCGGATAGGGTTGTGGTGGGTGGAGCACTGGCCTTGACGTTGTATGTGTTGTCTTCAGCCAGCCCTCTCTCCTAGGAGTCTCAGTCTCCTCCCCACAGCTCAAGGCATCTCATGAGCAGATGTAGAAGAAGCCTCCCTCCCTACTGCTCTCTGAGCACCCTTCCTCCCCTTAAAGCTATTTTCTCAGCTTGGGTTAAAGTAAGAACGAATTTAAGAAGCTTCCAGGCTCCCTCTGCCTGCTTCCCACCACACGTATGCCCGCTGAAGACCAAATCTAGGGGCCTCCGGTGTGCTTGAAGGAATGAGCAAGGTGAGCGGAGAGTAGGAAAGCAGCGGCGCATGTGCAGGTCAGAGCACAGCTGTACATCTTCCCTGTAGGGTGCCTTGATCCCCAAGAGATCCAGGGACACAGAGCAGCACAAAGAGGCAAGCAGCCAACTGGGAGGATCCCTGAGTGCTCTTCCCTCATCCTGCACTGCCCCTTTGAACACGTGTAGATTCTTAGAGGCTTTGGCTCCAAACTGTAAGACGACATTTTATCCACCAGCAGGCAAAAGTGCCATAACCTACTAAGTTCACTTATTCTACCTAGAGAAAGTATTATTTCCATCTGCATGTTTCTGAAAAACTGAATGAGCTTTGAGTTTTCTTTGGTCAGACATTAAGTTTCCCTACTCAATCTTCTTTAGCTGTGAGAAAATTCCTAACAAATAATACAGATATGATTTAATTTAAATCTGAAATTTACCAAATTGTTATACATTGAGAAAACATAAAGGTCATTGC
>PVKN010043934.1:0-10163 GCA_004027915.1 Capromys pilorides
GATGCAATGTTTGTGCAAACTTTTATTGAATTAAAAGAAAGCAAGAACTGAGTTTCAAAATATTCGTGTAACCTAGTAAGTCTGTTTCTCTGAAGCCAGAGTCAAAATACAGAGATCTTTAAAATGACAAATAACTTTAATTAAATGAAGGCTAGAAATCTATTCTTGAAGCACAGCATGGCTTCAGAATAGAATCAAACCTAGGTATCCAGAGTCCTTTCTCAAATGAAGAGATTGCCAACTTACATTAAGTGGACTTTCCAGGCTACAGGCTATGGACAAAATCCCCAGAGTCAAAGCCTTTAAGCTCTACTTTAAGAAAGCGGTGGTATTTGCAAGAAGGGTATCTTCTTGAGGTTTATTTATCTCTGGGTTTGATTTTATTTATTTCTTATGAAAATTAGAGAGAAATACATATGCATTAAACATAGAAAGAATAGATTTGATAGAACTTTAAAAAGTTTCACTGTATAGGCACCAGAGGAGAGGGGAAATACAAAACAGATAGAGGAGGAAGTAGAATATGAGACATGCATATTCAAAGATGGAAAAGGCCAAACCAACTGAAAAAAGCTTTCATAGACAAAAAGCTAAGAGTGGTCCTATAGAGTGGTCCCTAAGACAGGAGCAGTCTCTTATATTTCTCTGATACCTCCCCAATGTGCCCAGGGCAGCATCCAGACACAGTAAACTGTCCAATCATTCTAGACTGATGGACAGACAGACAGATCCTCCTTAACTTATATCAGCCATACCGTAAGTATCCAAAGGGTTGAGCATGACTTCCCCACTGCCTCTAGAAGGACAGGAAGTAGAGAATGAATTTTTCCTTTGCAAAGTGGGACAGGGACAGCTTTTTAAGTTCGCATCTCCCTTCCAAGAAGGGGTTACTGCTCTTTACAAAGGGCCGCTGAGCTTCTGGAGGAGGCTTGACACGCATGTGGTCGGAGAGCTGAGTTTGGCAGAGTAATTATACATCATGGAGTCAGATAAACTTGGACTTTGGGACTGGAGGGAAGAAGGAAGAAAGAGAAAGTAAACAGAGTAGTAACAGTAGGTGGTGAAAGAGGGAGCCAGTAGAACTACACAATGAAGAACTAAAATAGATTTCTCTATCACACCATCTACCTTCAAATTCCTTTTTTTAAAATTGTATTTTATTTTCTACTCTCAAATTCTGAATAAAACTGATTATATACCCAGTGGAAAATGATGCGTGTTCATTCCCTATGACTCTCATAATAATGTGCCATACCCTGGGTAACCTAAAACAAGAGAAATTCATTCTCTTATAATTCAGGAGGTTGAGAGGCTAGGGATGTACCTCAGCAGTGTGATGTCTGACTGGCAAGCGGGAGGCCTGAGTTCAATTCCTGATACCAAAAAAGAGAATAGTAACAAAATAATTCAGGAGGCTGAAAGTGCAAAATCAAAGTGTTATAAGGTCCATGCTTGCTCTCTGAAAGCTCTAGGCAAGAATCCGTCCTTTCTTTTTCCTACAAAGTGTCCCTTACATCATTCCATCTCTGCCTCCATCTTCATGAGGGCTTCTTCTCTGTGCACCGCTGTGGGCCCTTGCTCTTCCTGTAAAGATGTCAACCAGTGGATTTAGGGCTCAGCATACTCCAGTATGACATCACATGTCAACTTGACTGGTCACATGTGCAAGGATTCTACTTCCAAATAAAATCATATTCAAGTGGTCCAGGTGGACATGAATTTTTGGAAGATACCATTCAAACCACTGAAATTGTGGTTTCTCATAGAAATCAAGTAAGGGGCATAATTTCATGTCAGTGTCTGTTGGTAAGGGGCTTTGGTAGGTGGTGACTGTGATAAGGGTGAAATAGTTCATGAACCAAACAAATTTTAGGGAAGTTCAGAACTTGGGATCATAGGAAAGGAAAGCCTCCAGTGAGGGGTTTTAAAAATATGGAAGATCTTTGAAATTCCACCAGGCATGGCCTAAGTTCAAGAAGGCACTGTTATTTTCATCTCACAGAGCAGGCAGCCACAGATGGTTGGGTGTAAGTGGAAAATACATGAGAGAGAAAAACAGAGTAGTAATGAAGAAGAAAGAACAAAAGGACAAAGAATGAGGAGGAGAGTAGGAAGGAGAAACAAACTTTTGAAGGAAGAGCAAAGAGGGCAAACAAGATCCGGCTCTTGGGGGTCAGGGCTAAGGATCACAGCATATGAAAAATGTTCAAGATAAGTCTGGGGGAAAAGAAAAGAAGGGAGGAGGGGAAAAGAAAAGATGTGCATGTGGTGTCACCAGCAGTTGCTTCTACTGTCCCCATAGCTGCTTGCTCATGGTCTTAATTAACTTCAAAGCCCTGAGGGCCACATGGGATCCTGTGGCATCACAGCTGTTTAGACTGAAGTGGCAGCAGTCCACTTCCAACCTGAGACCCCTGAAGTCTTTTCATCCTTTGCCAGTGATGCATATTCTCTCTAAGCTTTAATTTGAGTTGCTACATACTTCTGGATGTTTGCGGTTTCTGTTATGCCTCATGCTGCCAGAATTTACCTCACCGAATCTCATGAAAAGTCACTGAAGAGGTCTAAATTAGTGAATGTCTTTCAACAGTGAGAAGCAAGGAGAACCATATGGATCAAGCAAATTGTTTTCAGATCCTTTGAGATAGGAGTAGTTCAAATGCTTCAGATTAAAAAGATTCTGTATGGGGAAGAGAGCAGGATTATGAGCGTGATCAGAGACCTAGACCTATCTATTCAATTGCCAACTCACCATGTCTCCTGCAGGTAGTCAGTCACCCATTTTCAGAGTCTTAATTGTACACAGGAAGAAATTCTAGATGCTTCCAACTGTCGTGGTCTGTGAGGCTATTCTCTTTTGGAGGTATGATCAATACAACTCAATGAAAACTTCCTTTCTGGTATACCTACAGTGTGCTTCAAGAGCTAGAATTTTGTTAGAAAGCACATTCCCAGTTTTTAGGCTTTATAGATGAAATGGGCCTCATGTCAAGTAGAGATGAAATGAAATAATTAAATAAAATAAAATGGGGAAAATGCTGACAAAATACTGAGGTAAGTGGGCCACTTCTGTTCCCAGGTTTCAGGGATTATTTGTAAACTGATTCATGGGTGAGGGGGCTCAGATATTTGGATAATATTCAAGGTGAAGGAATGTGCAGGGCAACTCTGCCTTCTGGTATAAGAGGGAAAAAAGAATCAAGTGCGTCTACTGACATCATCTTACTTTTGAGAACAACATGAGGAAAGGAGTATCATTTTTCTTACCTAACAGATTAGAAGAGTGAGGCTCAGAGAATCTAAGTCACCACTCCAGGCCACAAACTACAAGGTCAGGTAGAGTTGGGACCCAAATCTAGGTCTATTCAGCACTAGTCATAACATTGCATCCACCACACCAACGTGGCATGGAGAAACCCAGCCATCACAGCAAGAGTGCAGCCCTTATAGAGAACCCGAATGGTGCTCATTTTCTACCCTGTGACAGGAAAGAAAATGCAAATGTGCTCTGGAATTGAGCAACGACTATCTGGCCAAGGACAAAAGAAAAAAGTTCTACATAGGAATTTTTAACGAGGTTGTTACTAGCAACAGTGTAGCAACTTGGAAAATATTTGCTGAGTGTAAGATGAAGGCTTAACATTTTCTGCATGATGAACCTGAGGCTCACAACAGATGATTTACCCTTCATCACAGAGCAGAGAGAATGAGAAAAAATCCAAAGGATCTCTAAGACTTTCAAACTAAGGACTCTTTCTTCCCACCGCAATTCCTCTGGTAAAGAGGATGTTTTCCAGTACATTTAATTAAATGAAATTTTCTGTGTAAAGAAATAAATGCTAAGCTCAAAGGGGGAGATTTTTTATGCTCTGTGGGCAAATTAGTGAGAAACTGTGGTTTCAGGGAGCTAAGCAACAGCAGGTTTAATTCAATTTTCAGATTTCATATTAGATTATGAGTCATTTTTGTTTATCTCAAAATTCTTTTTTCAAATGGGACGTGGTGGCACACACCTGCAATCCCAGCACTTGGAAAGCTAATGCAGGAGGATTGCCATGAGTTTGAGGTCAGCCTGGGCTACCTAATAAGTTTAAGGCAGGCCTGAGCTACATAATGACATACTGTCTCAACACTCAGAATTCTTCCTCATGTGTGGCATGTGGTGACCACAGTGGCAGGGGATAAGAACCCCGCTGTTCACTCAAGAAGTGATTGACTAGTTATGAATGAATGTTGTGCAGCATTTGCCTGTGTAGATCAAAAAACATGTCCAAGTTAATGGTGATCATCTCATTCTATGTCCCTCCCACTCACCTGTCTACTTCTTAACTCTTTTATAACCTAAACAAACAACAGAATGAAAGCCCAGCCCCAACATGGAAAATTAAGCCAAAGTTAGAAGACATTAAATAATCAGTGAGAGAGCTCTAGAGGCCAAAGGTGGGAACAGCTCTGAGCTGCTTCTCCTGTCCACTGGCCTCCCCATCTGCACTTGGCCCAGTTCTCCAGGATCCCCCAGGTAAAATCTGCTGCAGTGAACTCTCTCTTCCATACACGTGCTGACCATCTTCACAACCTCTTCAGCTGGAGGTCTTAGAGTCGTCACAAATTCAGCATGTTTGTTTTATTCGTCCAACTGTGTAATTAAGATCTATCTACTTCAATAAAGCTTTTAAAAAGAAGAAAATTTAAAACAAAAGTAATCTTTTACTAAAATTACCTAAAATCCTGCTCCTGAGGTCTTCAGTTTGCTATGGGGACTGGGATGTCCTATAGCTCCCCAAGCCTCCAGGCTTAATCAATCCCTGCAACCTAATTATTCTACCTTCTGCATTTCTCTTGAGTCTTCCCCCTTCTCTCCTTTCTGTGGTTAATGTCCATCTTACAATATCCACTCAAACGGCCTTGGCCTCCTACCATAGGGTCTGTGCTAGCTGGTCAGTCTGTAGTGGTAAAGCTTCCAGAAGAAATTTGCATTTTAGAGCCCTAGATGCTAAGTAATCCATAGAGGTGTTGGGGTTACACAGTGGCTGCTCTACACAGCAGTGAGGGCAGGGCACACCACACAGGCCTGGGAGGGTCTGGAAAGTGCTAGAAGAACTGACCTCTGAGAGGACCGTTGAAAAAGGGACAGGATTTCTGGAGACGAACTGCCCTCTAGCCAATGAGAAGAGCTCAGCTAAGAACAGCTGAAGGGAGCGTATAAACCTGCCGGCTTAGAGGATTTTATTTGTTTGGGACTTTTTATACAGGAGCTGGAACTGGAGATCAAGGGAAGGGCCAGGTCAGGAGGAAAGCTTTGTCAGTAGCTTTCGGAAGTCTGAACTCTAACCTATGGGGGGAGGGAATGTCGGTACATAGCCTTAAGCAAGGACCTTGGCAACCTTACTCTTTAAAAAGATTTATAGATAATGATCTCATATGTGAACAACTATGTTTCCCAATGCCCATATCCCTTGCCTCTATCCATCATTTCCAAAATCTTTCGAAAAACAAGATTCTGTCCCTACCCTAATTAAAAGCAAAACGAAACAAAGTAAAAGCCCTACTATTGATTTCATAGCAGAGTAACAAGTCTCAAACTCCAGGGAAAATTGTTATGGTAAATGTTACTTTCTACTGAATGGTCAGGGTAGTTGGGATAGTTTCCTTTAGAAAAAAAGCTCAGCTTTTGATTAATCTTCACACAGAATTAAACAGGTCTTTTTTTTCATTGAAGGACTTTGATCTTTTAATTGTCTAAATCAATTGTCTGTTTAAAAGGGGGGTTTTGCCTTAAAAATCACCAATTTATTAAACACTTTGGTCTTGGAGCACTGATTGTCATTTTTAGGGATTACTCTTTGTGCAGTGTTGGCCTCCACGGTAAAGTCCAATCTGAGTTAGTGAGTAGGGCAGCATATAATCTGCCTCAAACACTTCCCTGCATCCCTTACCCCAACTTCATTCATCGTCTCAGTGCCTTCCCCTCCTTCTATGCTTGAGGAATTCTTGGCCATCCTTTGAGTCATAAGCAAATACAAACTCCATTATGAAAACATGCAGCATGAGAGCTGGTGAGATAACTCAGCGGACTAAGCATCTGTTTGGCAAGTGCAAGTACTGGGGTTCGATCCCCCACACTACGTGCCATGTGGGCCCCACTTCTGGGCATGCTGTGCTGGCCACCGAAACTGGGTGTGGTGGTGCACATCAATACTACCAGTGCTGGGGAGGCTGAAAACAGGAGGATCACTATGAGACTGAGCTGCAAATACACTAAAAAAAGGAAAGAAGGAAGGAAGGAAGGAAGGAAGGAAGGAAGGAAGGAAGGAAGAAAGAAGAAAGAAAGAAAAAAAGAAAGAAAGAAGAGAGAGAGAAAACATGCAGCATGAATGAAGGTTGTTGCTCTAATTTGGATGTAGTTTGTCTCCTTCAAAAGTCATGCTGTAGAGCTGGGGAGATAGCTCCGTGGCATAAATGCCTGCCTGACAAGCACATGGTCCTGAGTTCAATCTCTGGTTCCATATGCTGTACCAGTCCCAGAACCCTGGGTATGCTGTATTGGTCACTGAAACCAGGCATGATGGTGCACGCCTGTAATCCCAGCACTTAGGAGAATGAGACAGGTGAATCACTATGAGTCCAAACTGGGTAGTGAGACTCTATCAAACAAATGAAGAATAAAAAAATAATTTAAAAAGTGTCATGCTGGAATTTGATCCCTCCTACAATAGTGGTGAGAGGTGGTGAGGTCCTTTAAAAGGTATTTGGTCTGTGAGGGTTTTGTTATGATGGAGCTAATGCCTTTCTTGCAGGGATAAGTTCTTAGTAGGTCAGTGATTCCAGGAGTGAGTTGTTATAGAGCAAGACTGCTTGTTGTGTTTTTGTCTACATCTTTCCCTTCAGCTTTACTGACATGTTATTACACAACATAAACTCCATGGTGGATTTCCTAATTATCAACTTGGAGCAACCAGATGAGCTGAGTCAGTGTGGTTCTGGGCACAGAAGACCCACCTGAGGGTTATTGCCACAATGGCATAAAAGGAGCATGGGAGGGGAAGATTGGGTGCTGTTGATTTTCCTGGAGAAGCCTGCCACAGCTGGTCTTCCTGATGTCCGCTTGGCTGTTCACATCCTTGGGAGAGCTCGAGTACTCTTTCTCACCCAGGAAGCCTGGTGTTCTCTTTGGGGAAGCCCTGGCCTTTGTCAGGGTTCTGATGCAGGTCCCTCAGCATTGAGGCACTTCTCCATCCCGCCAGTGCAGACTTCTAGCTTTCACCATCAGCCTTCTCAGTGCAGAACCTTGATATGAATTTGCTGTGGGCTCCAGGTCTGTGACTGGACTCATAGAGGACACTGTCTTGGGCTCTAGGTCTTCAGATGGATTCATGAAGCACACTGCTATGGAATCCAGGCCTTTGCACTCTTTTACATCTGACTCTAGCAAGCATCTACTAATACAAAGCCCTTACCAGATGTCTGTGCCATGCCCTTAGTATCCTCAGCCTTGAGAAACATCAACCAATATCAACTTCTTTGTTTTTAAATTAACAGTTCCCAGTTTTGTGTCATAGCAGCAAAAAAAGGACTCATTGTGGGTTGATCTGCTATTCATTAAACCACCCTGTGTCCTAACATTTGGTAATAGTTTAAGTGAATAATTCTGGAATTTAGGAATCTGTAGAAAGTGCCAGACTGCACATTATAAGAAAATTAAGTACTATTAGTTATTAACAGAGACCAGGAGGCTGTGGGCTGTTTAGTATTTAAAGAGACTCCAATTTTGCCAGTGTCTCTTACATGAAGATACTTTGTGATGGACTGGAGACACAGGAGTGCTGGGATGATAAGGCACTGCATGTCTGGGAATGAGTAGTGAGTCTGGACACTGGGTAAGGGCTGCTGGATGAAAGCAGTCAGCCCTTGGGGGCCCGCGAGATAGCTCAGCAGTCTAAAGCAGCTGCTCAGGCAAGCTTAGGCAACTGCAGGGACCGCAGTTCGATCCCTGGCACCACATGCTGCGCCAGCCTCACCCCCAGGGCAGGCTGAGCTGGCTATAGAAAAGAAAAAGAAAAAAGAAAGAAAGCAGTCAACCCTAGAATGGGTAAAGCGAATATGGAAAAAACTCTGAGAATAAATCCTCCCTTTTGAGAGCAGCTACAGGGTCATGAAGAAAGACCTATGCTCACAGAATTGATCAAAATGACTCCCCCTTGAGCAGAGGCAACCAGGAGAAGGACAAGAAAAAGGAAGCAATGGTCTTTCTCAGGAACAAATGTTCTGGAGACTGGTCCAGCATGCTTGGGAGAGAATCAAAGAGAGAGGTGAAAATATATAAACTGCTTCATACTGTAGTCCTTTGCTCCTAGCTTTGTTCCCATTAGACAGGACCTGTCCTGGACTACCTCCTTCTCACCTCTGCATGGAGAGCAGGTGGAGGGATGGGTGAGGTGGGGCAGAGAGGGGAAGAGGAGAGGAAGGTAGAGTGAGGAAGAAGAGGAGGTGGGCAGATGGCTCCCTCCCGTGATTTTCCTCAGAAGTTGTGATTCTATATTTATTCTCAGGAGGAAGAGAGTCAGCCTCTTCTCCCTGTTCTTCTTCTTCTCACTTCAGCGTTCCACAGCTTGCTGCAGAACCAACAAAAGGCAAGAACGGGGTAGAGGAAAATCTGGTGAAAATTAAGAACAAAAGCAGCCTGGAGGCGATTTCCTGAGATGGGAGAGATGGAAGAGGCAGAGCTGGAGAGAAGGAGTGCGGAGAATGGGCTTGATTTGGCTCTGTTTTTCTGGGAGCAGCAACTCCTCCTTGATGCTTTTTCCATCCTTGAAAATACTCTAAATGAGGCTGTCTGTTCCTTTTGGAAGGCCTTAATTGGCCTCAAATTCTTGCAGTATACCTGAGATCACCTTTACACTTGTGAAAAATGCTGGCTTTGACTATAACAAAGATGCCCTGGAAATTTTTAAAAATAGGTTTGAAGACCCTATAAAGATAATACATCCCAAAGCTCCACCAAGAAGACAAAGCCCCAGGAAGCCAGGGCTCCAGTTATCCTTGAATATGCTGGAATTGGGAGCTAACATGATCCCCTTGACTAACTATAGTTTCACCAAAACAAGTACCTTATGATTTCAGTACGCCTTTGCACAATAAAACTGAAGTCCATAGGATTACATCTCTAAAACACTGTGCAAATGCCAGCCTCAGAGCAGAAGTCTCCACAGATTTGTGGAACCAGAACAAATTAAGATAAAGGGAAAGACATGAGACTATAGAGTTACCTTAAAGATGTAAGGCATTTGCAAATATCATAGCTTGAATTCAAAGGTGATATTTTGGTAAAAGTTTTAAGAGCAGAGGATGGAGAAAATTCACACATATAACAACAACCCTTGATCCCTTTTTAGGAATAAACCATGAATGGTTTGTATGTTAAAGCTCAGAAGAACTCAAACTTCTTATTTTAAAGTATAGTAGCTCTCTGTGAGGCGAGCCAGTTTTGCAACATTAAATTCATCCTAAGGAAAAGATTGAAACCAAAGCCACCCTCCTTAAAAAACTATTTTTAAGTGGAATCAAGCCATCCAATAGCTGCCTGGCCCTAAATCAATACAACTAATTAATCAAATCTTCATAAATGAGTCATAGAGGGTAGAATGATGACCTTGGTATTTGCATTTGCATACAAATTACTCTACCTTCTTTTTTTTTACATTACTGCATGAAAACATTCCAAATTCCTGGGGGAGAAGGGAATGCTGCCAGTCACTGCCTGTTAGCATGCAATTCTCTTCTATGAAAAGATAGCGACAAATAGCAATTTAATGGATCACTTATGTGTTGACACCTACCATCTCAGTTTGAGGGCTTAGTTCTCAATGGCTGCTGGCTGAGATGCATTATTTAGCAACCATTAGTAAGTCAGAGATTGTAAAAGGAGGCTGTCATCTCAAGAAGGACTACCAACATGATAAATTTCGCCTTGATGCATTCCTTTGTCCTTACATCTCTTGGTTATTGTCTTTAAAGCATCTTGTAGTTAGCCCCAAGGATTCCAGCGAGCGAATCAGACATCTAGTAAGTAAAGGGACTAGGAAGTCTAAGCACAAAATAATGAAAGTTTCACTAAATGCTTGTTTTTCCTCCTATACAAGAAAGAAATACATTTCCAAGTACAC
>PVKN010043935.1:0-10173 GCA_004027915.1 Capromys pilorides
AAAAAAGATCACAATTGACTGGGGTTGGGGTTGTGCACCAGTGTTGCCCAGTGCAAAATCCATGTTCAAACTACAGGACTACTAAAAGGAAAAAAAGAAATCTGTAACATTTTGTTTCTTTCCTAGGGACAGCTATTGGGCATGTATTCATCTGTTAATTTTCTTTTGACATTTTTTGATATGACTTATATTGCCAGCTCTTCCCCAAAATCTCCACTTGCATGTTCTGTGTCATTTATTTAAACATCCTTTAAGCTGCTCAGAGTAAAAGGCATGAAGAAAGTCTTGAACATCCAGGGAGAGTCCCCTCCCCTCTTCTGTTGTAAGGTCCCCTTTCCTTTAAAAGACAGCAGTGTATCTGCAGAAACTCTCTAGTATCTGTCAATCACAGTGCTGGTTCTCGGAATTATCATTTGCATTTAAAAGAGAACAAATTCAACTGGAAGAACAAAAGAAAAGATGCACTATGAGATCATCCTGTTTATTTAGACTCTCCTGCTTAATTATATCCCTTCAGTGTACATACTTGTTGATAGAATAACATCAAGTTTAGAATCTGATGACTGTTTATAGATTATAGATCTGGATTTTGAAAATATCAAACAGTAGTTATATTTTAAAACTTTGTTATATAAACTTTGCTGCATAAACTGATACCCAGGCTAGCAGTCACCTGAGCTAACTATCATATGCTTAAGGATAAAGTATGATTTGTAATCATTAAGAATATCTATAGATGTTAAAATAAACTCACTGTTGCGACTTTAGCCGGTCATGGTGCTGTGCTAACACTCTTGTGTTACCCCTTTATCTACTAGAAAATAAAAAGTTAATTCTACTTATTCCAAGTGAAGAAAGCATAGTACAAGACTGACTTTCCTTGGACAAATACCAGATAAAATCATCCAGTTAAAGAGCCTAACTTCTAATTTCCAAATATTAGCCATTTGCCACGGTTATCAGAGGTGCTCTCTGGAAATGTCTGTCAAGCAGGCTTGTGGACACTTAACCAGATGCTGCAAATACTAACAACGTCATCGTCAACCCTAAGTAGCTTATTTTCCCGGAAAATAATAAACATTGATGTTAGGTAAAGTGCAACACATTTTATTCTTCAAATTACTTCTCTGAGTAAAACACAAATATACCGTGGAGAAGGGTCAATGGAGGAAAATATACATAGCCAAATAGAATGAGAATCTACTTTGTCATGATCCTAACATTCATTTTTGGTCTTATCTATTAGTGCTCACCTAGGGATACACAGAGATTTGATGAGAATCAGTGCTTAGCCTAAATCTCCCCAGAAAATGGACCCCACATATCACAGTGAGAAAGCAGATCATTGGAGTAGTGAGCCTTAGAGCAGAGCGGAGACAGGAAGCGAAATAAAGTCAACAGACAGTGTGGGAACTTCTAAGCAACCTGTGAAACACACCCCACAATCACTACCCCAAACAAAAAGAGAGGACCCTAATCATCCACTCTGTCTGCACTGGTCAAGGGGGATCTGCAGGGATAATGCCCCTACACAGACACACACAGACACACACACACACACACACACACACAGAATTACACACATGTACATTTCTGGGTTGCATATGTGGAAATGGTCACTGAGGTCAAGGTATTGCTAATGAGACATCAGAGGTATGTGCTAAAAATCTTGAAGCCAGCTGCTTTCAGTTTGCAGATGCGCTGTGTGATCTGAGTCTGTGTGGTGCTAGTTACATCTGCAAGGGCTGGAGAAAGAAGGAGGCCCAAGAAAAGTTAGCAAAACTACCTAAGATAAACTAGGATGTCACCCACTGCATATCAGCACTGTGCTACTCGGGGTTTCCGTACCATAATTTTCTACTGACATCTGTCAAATTTTTATTTTGCTTTTCATTAACAAGTAATTATATCTATTTATGGAGTAAAATGAAACAGCCTAATGTGTCTATCAACATCACTTCACATGCTCAGCGTGTGTTTATGGGGAGAATACTCACAATACTAAACTCATATGTGCACATCCATGTATACAGTGGTGTGATGTGTGATAGCTAAGCTCTGGAAACAGACTAGAAGCTGGAGCGGAGATGAATAGGGAACATGCATACATGTACATATTCAGCCATAAAGCATGAAATTGTTCCTTTGCAGGAAAAATGGATGGAACACAAAACTATCATGCTAAGCAAAAGGAGTCTGACACAGAAAATCCAATATCATGTTTTCTTTTATTTAAGTAATGTAAAATATAAATACATAAAAGAGAATAAAAATGAAAACAAGATGACTAATGCTTGGAAATGCGAAAAGGATGGTGGATGGAGGAACAAAGTAAGAGAACAAAAGGATTGAAAATGATCAAAACATGTAATACTGCATGGAGCAATTCTGCAAAATAAATATCACTACACAAGGCCTTTGAGATCTGTGTTAAATACATGACTAATAAAAAAGTACAGGGCTGGCCAGGTAGCTCAGTAGACTGAAGTGTCTACTTGGGCAGACCACATCAACCAGGGTTCAATTCCTGGCATGCCAAGCTGGCCTCACCCCCAGGGCGCACTGAGAGGACAATTGAGATTGGGTGTGGTGGCACAAGCCAGTAATTTCAGTGTTTGTGAGGCTGAAAACAAAATCACTATGAGTCCGATCTATGTAGAGAGACCCTGTAGACCCTGTACCAGATACGTAAAAGAAAAGAAAAAATGTAATTCCAGATGAAATAAGGTTAAATTATACTCATTCTTTTAGCCCTTTAAAACTGCAATATTTACCATTGACTATAGTCATAATATCATTAGAACTTATTGCATGACTTTGAAAGCATTTTAACAAAACACACACCTTATCTTCTTTATGTTATGTTGATATATCTATGACCTCACTCAAGATACAGTAAATTGCCTGAACTACTGATTAACCACCTAGAGATCTTTGTCCCAAATGAGACATCCTCAAGCAATGTTATATTCATGAGCCATAGCTATATTTTGAATGGGTGAATGGAATATATTTTCTACTATCTGCCCATGATTTCCTTGCATGGCACAGAAAATTAATTATATATTGAAATTGTATAAGAGAAATGCAGAAAAGGTGCCACTTCACGGCCAGTTGCTGCTCCCTACCTCCAGTGTCTGTGGGAACTTACCTTATCTGTTGTGTTCATGTTGGTCAGATGGGCCCATAATACCAGGGCTTTATGATCAGAAGCTATAAGGGAAAATCAGGTGGCGATTCCTTCATGGTCTCCAAGCCTGAGGACGCCCTTCCATTTGCAGTGTGCCTTCCAACATCTAAGAGTTTGACCATCTGGTTCATAGGAATAAGAGGTCAAGTGTAAAACCACACGCAGTGAGTAATACATGGAGCCCTCTTTTGCCAAATCCAGGGCAGCTTCTGGGGCTGTATGCGGTGCTAGCTCACAGTACACACTCTACTCCATTCACCAAGCAGTACAAGCACCTAGCTTTACCAGGGTATCGTGCAGGAGCTGTGAGAAGTATAAACATGAGCAAGAACGCAGGCCACGTCTTCAAAAGGCATCTTATACAGAGCCAGTTCTTATGCTTATTCTCCAGTAGCCTCTGAAGATTCTGACGAAAACCATGGGCAGTGCTCCCCCATATGTGTACATGAACTATACAGAACATTAGGCTTATAATCTGACGTCTCTTCTCTCTGCTAAAGTCTAATCACGAGTTGATTTTAAAGCAGAGGGAAAAAAATGTGTCCATTAATTACTGCAGAAAATAAAGACACCACAAATATAACTATACGTGAAGGATCTTGGGAGCAACAAAAGGGAGAGTGGGGTTTCCCTGCAGGGACAGAATGGGCCTCCCAGGACGCCTGGCAAGTGTCCTAGTGGGAAGGGCAGTGGATCAAAAGTTGCACCTGATAGAGAAAGTAGGCTCAGTACAAGCACTCATCAGAAGACCAAAAGCATATTCTGACGCTGAGAAGTCCCTATGACTACAGAATAGGACTCCTGGAAGAACAGAGGTAGTGATGGTGAACCCTTTAGAACGCTCCGTGCTCACGTGCAGCCTACTGCCCCACAGGTGCCATCGGTTCACCGCTGCTGAGCTTCTGAGCCAAAGAGCAGTGAGAGGTGAGATTAAAGGTCAGCTGACTGAAGTCTGAGTGCTGGTCTTCATTCTTAGCATTTTAAATATCATCCAATAGACCATGTAAAAGGCCTTGTCAGAACTGAACCTCATAATATTTGTAGGACAGCTAAAAAGAAAGAGAGGAAATGATAGATGTCTTGTTTTGAGAAGAAAGCAGTAAATGCTCATACTGGGACACCAGAATAAGGGAATGGTGTGACCACAATGTTTTTTAAAGAAAAATTCTTGTATAAAGTTATTCAGTGAAGTCTAAAGCCTTCTGTGAATTTAATAGCCACAGGAGAGGTAAGATAGGTACCCAATCCTCTTGTTCTAAAGTTATTAAACACATTTTGTACAAAATTAAACATTGGCAAGAAAAAAAGTTATTATTCAGATCTTTTCTTTTTGTTTATCTTCTATTATTCTTTGTAATCCTTGGTATGATATTTTGAAAATAAGTGTAATAAATTCTTGGTTCAATTGAATTTGTTTCAATTTAATGTATAGTATGACACCTATTGAGCTAACAATTATCATATCTCATTTTAAATAATAATACTGGTCTACAAATACAACTTAAGGAACACAGAATATTTTCTGCTAAGAGGCCATGAATGTACTTCCAGCCCTTTGAGGACTGGTATGATATTCAATTTAATTTTAGACCAAAACTATGTTGTAGACCTTTTCGTGAAGCTTTATTACATCACCTTAGCCAGGAAATTAAAGCAAAAGTGAAGTGTTATCTTTATAAGATGCGATGCTTTTCTCCAAGGGCTCACAGTAAAGAGAACAAACTGCTTTAGTGATAAAAGCATATTTTGGGAGCAAGGAGCAAGTTGAGATTGGAAGCATAAAAAACTGGGAGCTACTCGGGTGTTGTTCATGTTCACCTTTTGTAAAGATTCGGCTCGTGACTCCTAATCAAAAACAAATCTAAAGATCATGCTCTTACTAATGTTTTCTTCCTGAAGTCAGTGCTTGCTTAATGTCAATGATGGCTAATACCTGCAATATAACATAAGCCAGGCAAAGCATGCAATTTAACTAGTTCTCCTCCCTAGTAGATATTTAGATGCTATTTTCTCATGGTAAGAAGCCTGAATAAGGGCATAAAAATAAATTATGTTTGAGAACATCTTAACAGTTGGCTAGCTTGAGAACACTTGACCACAGTGTTCTCAGGATTGGGGGGATATCTGTTAAATAAATTCTTTTCAATCAAGGTAACATCAGTTTCCTATTCTTCCTGCCTCAGCTCTAATGCTGTTCTTGAAATCACCCTCCATAACAGTGATTCTCAAATTTTATTGCTTATCAGAATCGCCTAAAGAGCTGCTTCAGCCTATGGATGTCCTGGCCACATCCCAGACCTGGGTGCTCAAATGCCATAATCTGAGATTCACTCACTGTCTTGAAGAACACCCCCACATTTGTTGGCTAGAGATGGGATCTGAACTCATCACATTCATTTCTAAAAGTGAAGCTAAGCATTAAACTTCATAAAATACAAATTCTTAATAAAGCATAAAGCAAATCAACATGCATAAATTAATAAGCAGAGATATTTGCTCATTGAAAAATAAGGAGAAAAAAATAAGGAAAATATGACAAAGCCAGCAACGACAAGCATTACTTAGTTATGGCTCCTACTCTCAAACTGCATCTCAGATTCCACTGGCCCAGTCCTTTGATACCAAATCTGAACACACTGTTCTTCGCTGCTTGGTGCCTCTGGCCATCAGCTCCTCTTCTCCTGAGAGTCTCCTCTCCTCATCTGCAGCTGTGCACTGGTCTCTGAGCTTTGAGCTTTGGGCATCAATTAGAGATCTAGGGCCTCACCTTCTGCTCCAAGCCATCCTAAGCTCTCCTGCTCACAAAGGCATCCCTATATTTAGAGCTTCTGTAACCACTGAAGGCACCACGCATGTGGACTTTTGATAGCTAAGCGTGCCTCTCCCATGGAAATCACCATGTCTTTCATGGTCAGTCTCTTATCTTTGTCTAGTCACCTACATCATCAACTATTCTGTATCCTAGATACTTAAAATTGACTGGATGGATTTCATCTCATTCTTTTATGGAACCTCATTTCTCGCATTCCTTACGGCTTTGTGTATATAAGCATATGGCAATCTTTCTCCATATGTCGCCACCTCTATGTGCAATAGATGTCCAATAAGTAGTGATACATTAAAGTAATTATTTTTTTCTCATGAACTGGAGCTCTTTAATTTTCAAGATTGGTATTTGACCTGAAATTGAACTAAACTAGTGATCAGTGTGATGGCAATCTCTTGTGGGTTTATAACACCATTGCATCAACTAAGAGGAAAACAAACCTGAAGTTATGGAAGAACGCTTGTGGAACAAATACCTTTGTAACTAGCTGGGTAAACCAAAGAATTGGAAAAATGGAGAGAAGCATTTTAATGCTTCTATTTTCTCTCAAAAATAAGCATAATAACAAAAATGTATGTAGCAGTTCACGGTTTCCTGGTTCCTTTTTCCTCAGAACACCTGTGTTATGGTTGGGTCTAGGTGTCCCCCCAAACCCTCATGCAGTTATAGGGCAGCTTCTAGAGTTTGTGACTAACTCATGATCCAGTGCTGGGATTATGGGTGTGAGGACAGCCATCTGCCCTCAGACAGCCTGAAAATAATATGAGGAAGGAAGAGAGGTTTGCTAGCTGCCACAGCCGCTGCTCCTCCCTTTGCTCTTTGCTGTTTTCTGTTGCCATGCACTGCTGCTTGCTGTCATGTGCCACTCTGCCTTGGAGCCAGCCCAGTATGAACTAAAACCTCCAGTACCTGTGAGCTAAATAAACCTTTTCTTCCTTAATTTTGGGTATCGGATATTTTGCCCCAACAATAAGAAAAAAGTAACTGAGGCAACCTGAAAAATGGCAAAGGGGTAATTATTATTTCATCAGGTAAATGAAGCTATGGTCCAATCCCAGTCTGCTACCTCTAAGCTCATTTTCTCCATAAAAGAAATCAGAGAAGCACTTATACCAGTTACTGATTGCCATGCATATCAGATCATGTTGTATATTTTGACTATATGTGTTTTACTTATTTTTTATTTTTATATTTGTTTGTTTGTTTGTTTGTTTATTTATTTATTGCAGAACCAGGGATTGAACTCAGGCCCTCGCACTTGCCAGGCAAGTGCTTAGTCTACTGAGCTATCACCCCAGCCCCTTATTTCTATTTTTTTTTAAATGAGAGGTGACACCTCCTTGTTGCCTGTTCACTTACCGGCTGACTATCTCCAGTCCCACCTTAGGGACTGGCCTGTGTCTTACACTAATTCTAGAGCCCATAGTCGCACTGCCTGCCACACAGTCAGGGATGAGCAAGCACTGCATTAAAGTGGAGGCTGCACGGGAGGAGTTTTAAATCTCCAAGATGGAAGGTAAGAAAGAGAGCCAGTGGGCTGCTTAGGCCAAGGAGTTTTAGGGGGCACCTGGAGTTGCTTCTGACACCATTGTGTGACAGAAAACCAACTCCCCCACACCATCTCCTCCCACCCCGTTACTTAAAGTCCACTTGTCACCTGAAATGCCGAGTGGAACTTTCCATTCGAGAGTTGTTACAAAAGAAAGAAAACACTTATGTACATCTTCATCTTTTGGCTCTCAGGTCATCAAACTTTAGGTAACTAAAAGATTTAAATTTCCATAATTACCTTTTCTATAAGCTCACAAAAATATTTTTCAAATGTGCTGTACTAAAGAGCACAATTTGGCGTTCCAAATCCAACATGTAAACAAATCAGACTATTACTCAGTCCTCATCCTCTGAAGAGTGCAGTTACCATGGCAAACTCAAGTGGGAAATACAATCAGCAAATTAACATTGAAGGAGGGAAGGGTTGGACGGCTTTTTGGCTTTTCGGGAAGAGCAACCCGTAACTGCGGGTAGGGGACTTTACGGGAGTTACCAGCGGCGCTCTCCCAGCCTACCTCACAGGTGGCCAAGCCAGCGAAATCCCAGGTACCAGTCACCATCACTTTAAATATGGGGGCAAGGGTGAGACTGAGAGAACATGTACATAACTACGAGTGTGCACGTGCACATACGCGCGCACATGCGCGCACGCGCGCACGCGCGCACACACACACACACACACACACACACAGACGCTATTTATATATCTGGATGATATCTCTATTGCCAATGGCACATTTGCAAGTCTCATTGATACTAACCGAACTGCAGTCTTTTTTCTCCTAATTAAGAAAGTTAGCATAATGCCATGAGTGACATTTCTATAGACAGGAACCTAAAATCCTTCGGAAATCATGTGTGTGTATAGAATTATATGAATAATTTTTAAATTGCATAGGTTAATTAATAATAACTTCTTGGTGGGCTGACCAGATAGGTAAGCGGATTAAAATACCTGCTTAGGCAGACCCTGGGGGTTCCATCCCCAGCCTGCAGTGCCGGCCCCACCTCCAGGGCACACTGAGACAGCAATTGAGACTGGGCATGGGGGCACGCACCTGTAACCCCAGTGCTTGGAAGGCTGAAAACAGGAGAATCACTATGAGTCCGATCTACATGGTGAGACCCTGTAGACTCTGTACCAAATACATAAAAATAGTAATAACTTCTTAGAACTCAGCTCATAACCTGTTACCAGGCTGCTTTGATGCCAGAGGGCCAAAGACAGCTGACTTTGGGCAGTGTTTCCTGTGTTCTCAGGGGAAGACAAACTTCCTGGAGATGTGGGCAGGTGGCTTCTGGTGCTCTGGGCTTTGGCTTTCTAGAAAAGCACTGGGCGGGCAGGAGCAGCACAACCCCGGCACCAACGTGCAGCCAGAGTCAACATCGCTACTCTAACGTCACAAAGGCATGGTTCCTGTAGGATGCCTGTGCTGCCTTCCCCAGCTCCCAGCTCCCTGAGAACCTGCTGAAGCCTCGCGGGTCACTGGCTGTCAGAATAACCTGCAAAGCTTCACCAAAATTCTTTTTCACACTCTTAAATTTTGGAATCAGGAGACTGCAGGAATGGACTTCTGAATTTTAAAGGACCTGTAATGCTTTAGAAAAAGGACACCATGCTTACATTCAGTAACCAGGCCTTCCAGTTCTGGAATAAGGCCCAGGAAAGGCTGATCTTGAATTACATCATGCAGCAGTGTAAATCTTGAAGCTGTCCTCTGTGTCGATCCTCTTTCTGTACCTTTTCTCTCCATTTACCCTATTTATATCTTTCTACTTCTTATAAACTATGAAAGTGGTCATTTCTCCACAAATACAACTGGATTTTATGTATGACAAATTAGTAATGACATAAATAGCATTAGGTCAGAGGGTATTTAATTGTTCTAACACTCATGGCTAGCATTTGTTTATCATCTACAATTTTAACATTTTTCCCAGAAATACTTGGATTTAATCTATCCCTCCTGTAGCTGAAGGACTCCATATTCTACTAGAATAGAAGGAAACCTCAGAAAGCAGGTGACGAATATCTCCATACCAACCCTCTCCTACACCCACCCCCGCATGCCCTCTCCCTTCCCCTCACGGAGACTTCCCTACCTCGTACTGCCAGGATTTATAGCAAATCATTGAAGGTTATCTTTTTATGTTTATTAGTCAGATAAAATTTTTTGGCATTAAAAATCAGTAGCTGAAATCAATAGTAATAGCCTACCTTGCTTTTAAGACTATATGAAGTACTAAGTGGATTTTGTTTATTCTTTATATAGTTAGTGCTAACTGAAGCATTGGTTGTGAAAAGTCTTTGCCTTGCCTAGTAGGTTAACATAAAATATGTACAGTAGTATAGATGACAGCTCCACTTCCTCCTGGGCCTACTACCTAACAGGTGCTGTGTAGTGCCTATTTAGAGCTTAAGATGGATTTAGTAAATACGCACAGTGCCATCTAGTGGTGCATAATTATTATTGCATATTCTAAATGTTCATTTTCTAAGAGAATTTAACATACTGTTATGCAGCACCTACACACGACAGAAGGACTTTCACAGTAGACTTCTTAATAACTTCCTGATGAATTTCAAATCAGTCTTTTTGACAAA
>PVKN010043936.1:0-10154 GCA_004027915.1 Capromys pilorides
TCAGTTAATAAAGAGTAGACAAGAAAAACATTTCATTTTTAATACAAACTCTAATCAACTGACAATGTCTGCCAAAAAGATGAGAATAATGTTGCTGGATCTGGACTCAACAGAAAAGAGCACAAAGATCTCTTAGTAAAGGCACAAGGGGTCTGAGACATTTGTAGCCCTGCTAAGGCAAAATACAGACTGCCATCACATGGTTCGCCCTCCCTGTGGGGTAAAAGTTCCGATATCACCCACTATAGTTTTTTGTTTTCTCCTTATTAACTTAAAAGAATTTTTACTTCTTCTCTTAAAGGAAACTTTACAGTTTCTCTTTCTCATATGCAAATTGCCAGTATCACTATTCTCATACTTTGGGGCTATTATTAAAGAATTTGAACACAAGCACTTTGATATTCCAACAGTTGATCTCAGAACTGAGATAGCTACTAAGGTGACCAACAGGACAGCATATACAGAGTGGATATGATGGATAAAGAGACTGTTCATAGCCAGGGCTGGGGAGATAGCTCAGTGGCATAAGTGCCTGCCTGGCAAGCACAAGGTCCCAAGTTCAATCCCCAGTACCACACACACACACACACACACACACACAAGATGTCAAGAGACTGTTCATATCCTAAGCAAGACAGTATATAGCAGCAAAAAATTTATCATGCTGCTCAGAAAGAAAAAAAGAAAGAAAAAGAGAGAGAGAGAGAGAGAGGGAGGGAGAGGGAGAGGGAGAGGGAGAAGGGAGAAGGGAGGAAGGCAGGCATATATAGTGCAATTTTTTTCTCAAAAATAAAAGCAGGTCTTATGTAGTTCAGGTTAATGTAGACAAGACAGCCTTGAACTCACAATTCTGCTCAGCTTCCTGACTGCTAGGATTACAGGCATGTATTAACATGCCCAACTAAGGAACACAATTTCAAACTTAGGGTTATTTCTGAAATTTTCCAACTAACATTTTCAGACCTCAGTTGATCACGTAAGTGAAACTGTGGAGAGTGAAATCATGGATTGGGGGGGATTGCTATAACTTTATTTTTCATGTTAGATATCCAAGACTAATTTCATTTATAGGAATCAAAATCATCCTCAATTATAAATATCTATAGTAGATTATTGAGGGGGAAATTATTGTTCTTTATGTATTTGGTACAGGCTCTATAGGGTGTTCAGAGTCTCACTACATAGATCAGACTCTAGTGATTCTCCTGTTTTCAGCCTCCCAAGAGCTGGGACTACAGGCATGTGCCACCACACTCAGTCTCAATCGACGTTTTAGTGTGTCCCAGGGGTAGGGCTGGCATGGCACACTGAGGATTGAACCCCAACTGCTACACTTTTCCTAAGCAGGTGTTTTAGTCTGCTGAGCTATCTGGCCAGCTCTAAAATGGTTTGTTTTGGGCTTTTTTCTTTTTCTTTTATATTTTCCTTCTTTCTTTATTGTTCTTTATTTTTATTTTTATTTAGTATAGGGTCTCGCTAGGCAGCTCACACTCATAGTGATCCTCCTGTCTCAGCCTCCTCAGTGCTGGGATTGCAGGTGTACACTAACTACCATGCCTGTAGCACCAGGGATCAAACTTGGGTCCTTGTGCTTGCCAGGCAGGTGCTTAGACTGCCAAGCTACATCCCCAGCCCCTGGGGGAAAATTATTTAAAAGTGCAAGAAGAATGGACGAAATATTATGTTTTAGCAATTACATTAAATGAAAAATTTTTAGAAATACATACTTATATTCTATAGAACGTCTGATTTACAGGTATAAAAGCTAAATATACTGAACAAATCCTCTATAAACCTGGACATTATAAGAAAACAATTCACAGAACAAAGTTCATTAAAATATTACTGAAACAAATACCTGTTTTTTTGGTGATGAAGATTTTCCTTTTCTCGTTTCCTGTAAGGATAATGCTGGTCTACTGGCTTTATGTAGGACAGCCAAATCTTGCATGATTGAGTTCAAAGCCTGCTGATCATCTAGGTATTTTTAAAATGCACAGAATTTTAATTTCAACATATTTATCACAAACATCAAACAAAATTTATAATGGAACTAAATGTAAGTCTATTAATTTCGAACATTTTTAATGCCTACACTGTTTTGGGGAGGTTTTTGTTTATTGATTTGTTTTGTCTTTTTGAGACAGAGTCTTGCTATGCAGATCAGGAAGCTGACCTTGCGCTCACTTTATAGCCCAGGTTGGTCTCGTACTTGCAATGATCTTCCCATTTCAGCATCCTGAGTGCTCGGATTATGGACATGCACCACTACGCCCTGCTAATGCCTAGATTTTTTTTTTTTTTTAATGTATTTGGTACAGAGTCTTACTATGCAGCTCGGACTCATAGTGATCTCCTGTTTTCAGCCTCTCCAGTGCTGGGGTTACAGATGTGTGTCACCACATCCAGTCTCAATGGCCAGCTTAGCATGCCCACCCAGTGGGGGGGCTGGCACTGTATGTGGTACTGGGGATTGAACCCCAGTCCCTGTGCTTGCATAAGAAGGTGCTTAAGTCTGCTGAGCTATAATGCCTATACTTTGGGGCAATCTAACTGAGTTCCTTCTTTGCTGACTTAGAGAGTCACATGGTAGGTAGGTACCTAGAAGGGGGATGTGAGCTAACAAATCCAAAGAAAGTCAAACATAGTGTGAATATAGCTAAACTAGAATAAGCACCTTTCTAACAATTGTAGGCTGTTTCACAGTACCAAAATCCTCTGTAGTGGTCACAGGGTACTACACAAAGTGGACAATTATGGATGTCATAAAGATCATGAATTAACCCAACAGGCAAGGAGGGTCCCTCATGCAACCCAGACTCTGATCAATGTAAACGGAAGCAGCAGTGGGTTTCTGACATATATTGGAAGACATACAATTTAACAAAAAATATTCTGGAGATAATTTCAAATACAATATTAAAAATATTGGGCTGAGGGCATAGCACAGTAGCATAAACACCTGCCTGGCACATGCAAGGTCTTGATTTTTTTTTGATAGGGTATCACTATGTAGTTCTAGCTGGCCTTGAACTCTCTGTGTAGCCAAGGCTGGCCTCAAACTTGCAGTGATCCTCCTTGCCTCAGCTTCCTGAGTGTTGGAATTATAGGCATATACTACCAGGCCAGGCTTAAAAATACTGAGTGGGATGCCTTTTGTGCTTTTTATTATATTTGCAAAATAATATCGAGAACATTCTCAATAAAAATTCTAGTATCTGAGATTCACACTTTTAAATAGTTATGGTTTACTGTAACTACATTTGTGTGTGTATATGTGTGTGCATTTAAGCAATAGCTATTCTTTGCTTACTTCAGTACAGTACTACTTGAGAAAGACAATAAAAATCTATTTGATGTACAGTCAGAATGCAAATAAGAGTAATAAAAATAACACACAGGACTTCGCTAAAAGCATATATACTTTCAGCTAGAGGTGAGGCTGACTAAACTGGTGAAACTGGACTAAAAGAGGAAACTACATTCATGGCTACAAAGGAGAAAGTAAAAGGAATTTCAAAAGTAAGAGGGTGAAGTATTGGTTTGAATGCCTGCTCTAAGTACTGTGCTTACACTGAAAGTAAAACAGCCACTCTAACTAAAGAATATGCGCAAACTTACGATTTTAGGGCCAGTAAGATAGCTCAATAGACTAAGCACCTGCTTAGGCAACTGCAGGGACCAGAGTTTGATCCCCGCGCCACATGCCTTGCATCTCATCCTGGACACAATGAGCTGGCCACCGAGATCCTGCATAGTGACACATGCCTGTAATTCTAGCACTGTGGAAGCTGAAAACAGGAGGATCACGATGAGTCTGAACTGCATAATGGGACTCTATACCACAAACATTTAAAAAAAAAAGGAAAGAAACATTTTAAGCCTATGAGATCAGTTGTGTGTGTATGCACGTGTGTTAATAATGCACTGGTTTTCTAAACAAGAAGTAGGAAATGTGTGAAAGAGACAAATTTGACCATGCAATTAATTAAGCACGCAATTTATTCCATTTTTCCAATTTAGGGTAGGGTAGGCACTGGGTAAGCACTGTTAAATTTCTTTCTAGTATTTCCCTGTCTAATCCCTTCCTCATCACGGAACCATCAATACCAAGAGAGAAAGAAAACCAAATGATATATAAGTGAATATCCACAATCCATCCCCTACACCGTTAAATTAAAATTGTAATACCACGGGATATTAACATCCCTCGGCATCAATGATTTGCTGCTCTACTCTGCTACAAAATTTTATTTCTCTTACTGTCAGACTCTAAACAAATCAAAATACATCCTCATAGTTTATCTGAAATGTTTCTAATTGAGTCCTTAGAATTACTGCTAAGTGACTTTGCTGAAAATCAGTAAACGTACATATTACATAAATCTCCTGTATCATAAATTTCTTCATAAAAATGATTATCTTAACAACAGAAAATTTTTTCTTCCTCATACTATCTTTTAATTATAACTAAAAAAGTGATTGAACTTACCCATCATGGCAACCAACTTGACAATTGGCAATTAAAAAAATGGTTCTGTCAGCATTCTTTATTGCCTTGGGGGTAAAAAGACAAGGATAAATAGTAAGAGACTGAAGAAGCAGCCATAAAAACAAAAAACTTGGTACAAATAACACTTACAAAATATAGTACAAATATTTTACATGTTTTGGGGGAGAAGAAGGACTTTATACATGGGCTGATCATGTAGGCAGCATTACCTAACACACTAAATCCCAACTCCCAGAAGAACAGCAGGTGTTCAGCACACCCCACAACACTTGTAGTGACAACACAACAGGGAAACAAGCCATTATCAGACAGACAGAGATAGGTAGGCAGGCAGGCACACACACAGAGAGACAAAGTAACAGGACACTCCAGAGTAACTGCCACAACCCAGAGGAATCTAAAGGGACACAAACTAATGTAATGCATCCAGGATGGGAAAAGACATAAACTTACACTGAATGACACTGTCAATAAAATAAAACAGGGCCGGCGAGATGGTTCAATGGTCTAAAGCGCCTGCTTAGGAAAAGAAAGCTCAGGCAACTGCAGGGACTGCGGTTCGATCCCCGGCACCACATGCTACGCCAGCCCCACCACCAAGGCAGGCTGGGCCAGCCACAAAAAATAAAGAAAGAAAGAAACAAACACAACAAGCAAATAAATAAATAAATAAATAAAAATTTAAAAATAAAACATTAAATTAAATTTTAAAATAAATGAAATTAAACATAAGGACAAATGGAGAAAGTATGTAGTTCCTCTAGAAATATGTCTTTCTTGAGTGAGGGTGGTAGACCAGTCAGGAATATAAATTGAGCAAATTCGGGGAATAAGACAACAATAGATGGGCTTTCCACAAATTCCTGGCTAATTGGGAAACTATAGTCATGCAAAAGGGAGACCCACAAGAGCCAGGTTCAACATAAAAATTGAAACACATTTGGAAACTGCCTTAAAATTGTGTTCTCAAATCTATACAAATATATCAGCTGATGGCTGAAGTCTCAGAAAATTCAGATATCTACCAGCAACCTCAATCACTGGCTGACCCTAAGTTATGCAACATGCGCACAACCCACAGGAAAGTAGATCTGAAAAAAGAAACACGAAAGAAAAAACGAGAGACAAAAATAGCTATATAAACACAACAGCAGTCAAACAAACATGGAAAATAACATTCTACAGATCAAACAGCAGCAAATTAGTTTTTTAAAAATCAGACTCCAGAGTTGCTATAGTAAAAAAGTAAAAAAATAAAAAGTTGCTATAGTGATTATTCAACCAGTCTAGTTCTAAAATATTAATACAGGCATGAAGCATGCCTTTTTGTTTTTTGTAGTGATGAGGATTGAACCGAGGGCCCTATGTCCTAGTGAGTCATATGCTCTACCGCACTCAAGATAAACTAATAGTCAAAGGAAACTAATTCTGAGATGGCCAGGTAATGAAATTAGCAAAATTTCAAAGCAACTATTTAAAAAAGATTTAGAAGAATTAAAGGAAAGTTTGATGAAATGATTGCACAAATAGATGACCTTAACAGAGAAACAGAAACTATAAAAAACTAATATAGAAATTCTAGACTTTAAAAAATTACTCAAATGTAGAGCCCTTTTACCAAGATGGTGCCAAAGGTGAAGAAGGAAATCCCTGCCCCTCCTGAAGCTCAAGCCAAAGCAAAAGCTTTAAAGGCCAAGAAGGTAGTGCTGAAAGGCATCCACAGCCACAAAAAGAAGATACAAACAACACCCACCTTCAGCCATCCTAAGACACTGCAGCTCCAGAGGCAGCCCAAATACCTTCAGAAGAGCACCCCGAGGAGAAACAAGCTTGACTACTATGCCATCATCAAGTTCCCTCTGACCAGAGTCAACAATGAAAAAGATGGGAGGACAACAACACACTTGTGTTCATTGTAGATGTCAAAGCCAAGAAGCACCAAATCAAACAAGCTGTAAAGAAGCTCTGTGACATCGACGTTGCCAAGGTCAATATCCTAATCAGAGCTGATGGAGAGAAAAACGCATATGTACCACTGGCTCCCGATTATGATGCACAGGATGTTGCCAACAAAATTGGGATCATCTAAACTGAGTCCAGATGGCTAATTCTACATAAATACTTTTTTTTTTTTTTTTTTTTTTTTTTTTTTTTTTTTGCGGACCAGGGTTCAAACTCACGACCTTGCACTTGCCAGGCAGGCACTTGTGCCACGGAGCTATCTCCCCAGCCCTCTACATATATACTTTTATTTCCCAGTTTAAAAAAAAAGAATACTCAAATGTAAAAGGTATCACAATAAATCTGAGATGGAAGAAACATTAAACTTGACAAAAGATCAATAGAAATTGTAACATTTAAAGAACAATGACAAAGGAAGGAAAGAAACCTGTAGCATAATATTAAGCATACAAAATTTATAAGTAAGTATCCCAAGACAGAGAAAAAAGGCATAAAAAAATCCGAAAAATGCCAAAAATTTCCTAAATTTCACTGCATTTCCTAATTTCAGTGAAAAAAATATGAACATATAAATCAAAGTTATATGAACTCTATGTTAAATGTCAAGAAATCTACAACTAAACACACCACAGTCAAACTGCAGATTGAAAGTGGATCTTAAAGAAGGGAAAATATATAATTCCTGGTTTTTCTTTTTCTTTTTTGTGGTGCTGAGGGTTGAACCCAGGTCCCTAAGTACTAGTGAGTCATGTGCTCTACCACACAGCTATCCCTCAGCTCAAAACTGATTTCCGTCAGATAGAATAGATGAAAGAAGGCAGTGAAATGACACATTAAATATAAAAAGTAAAATAAAAAGAAATGCTCAGCAAAAAATATTGTATTCAGCAACACGATCCTTCAAAAATGATAGGTAAAATCAGACTTTCAAAAAAAAGGGTAAGCAAATTCACTACAAGATCTGCCTTGTAAGAAACAGTAGCCAGGCCTGGTGGCACACACCTATAATCCCAGCATTCAAGAGGCTGAAGCAAGAGGTTCACTGAGGTTTGAGGCTAGAATAGGCTCCAGAGTGAGTTTAAAACTATCATGAATCACAAAGTGAGACCCTGTCTCAAAAAGGAAAAAAAAAAGAAAGAAAGAAAGAATAAAGGGAGTTCTTCAGATTAGGAAGAAATGTCAAATACAGAGGATGAAATGGACACAGAAAAGCATAAATCTGAAAGTAAGTTGAAAGACTATGTTTTATTTTTTCATAAACTCTTTAAAAATGTATCACTGTATAAAGTTAATACCAAGAATCAATAGAACGGACTAGAAGATGCAGAAACAGCTGACAAACTCAGCCACATTATCTTTGACAAATGTGACAAACATATTCATTGGAAGGACAGACTCTTTAATATATGGTGCTGGAAAAACTGTTTTTGCACATACTAAAGATTAAGGGCAGGTGAGTCGGCTTAGCGGTCTAAAGCGCGTGCCTTGGGAAGTTTAGGCCACCGCGCAGGGACCGCGGCTCAATCCCAGGCCCCATGTGCTGCGCCGCCCCCATCCCCCAGGGAAGGCTGAGCCGGCCAAAACACAAACAAATATGTAATGTGGTTGAACAAAATAAAATAAACTTTTAAAAAAAATTAAAATTGGACCCATATCTTTCACCATGCACTAAACTAAATTGAAAAATAGATCTAAAATCTAAATATTAAAACAGAAACATTCAATCTGCCAGAAGACAGAGTAAGTAAAATTCCTAAAGACATTGGTGTGTAGGCAAAGACTTCATGAATAAAACCTTGATCATACAGGAATTATCACAAAGAATCAACAATGAGAATCTCACCTTATTAAAAAGCTTTTGCAGCCCGGCATGGTGGCACCCACCTGTAATCCCAGTACTTAGGAGACTATGGAAGGAGGCTTGTTGTGAGTTCTAGACCAACCTGGGCTACAAAGTGAGCTCAAGGCCAAACTGAACTGCCTAGTGAGAGCCTGTCTTAAAAACAAACTAAAAGACAAAAAAGTTTTAAAGTAAATAAAACGAAAAGCTTTTGTATAGCAAGAAAAACCACCAATAGAGAGAAGTGACAACCTACAAGTAGGGGAAAAAATATTTGTAAAGGATTACTATTAAGAAATAGCAAATTTCAAATTTAAAGACTCAATCCAAAAATAGGCATCTGAGATGAATACCACACTTCTCTTATGAAAAAATACAAACAGCAAATAAACATGAAAAAAATGTTCAACATCACTGGTCATTTGAGTTTTAGTTTTTGGGACTGGGGTTCGAACTCATGACCTTGAACTTGCCAGGCAGGCACTTGTGCCATGGAGCTATCTTCCTGGCCCTTCACTGGTCATTTGAGAGATGCAAAAACAACACTGAGATTGCCTCTCACCCTGGAAAGAATGGCTATCATCAAAAAATAAACCAGTAACAAATGCTGGAGGGGCCACGGTGGAAAAGGGACCCTTCTCCACTATTAGTGGGAGTGCAGACTGGTGCAACCACTATGGAAATCAGTATGAAGAGTCCTCAAAAAGCTAGGATTAGAGGCCCAATGTGACCCAGATATTCCCCTGCTGAGTATCTTCTCAGAAGAACTAAAAACATCATACCATTGAGGTATATATACACAAAAAAAGATGTGGTCTTTTTATAAATGGAGTACTACTCAGCAATAAAGAAAGATAATCTGGAGACTATTATAGGTAAACAGGTGCAACTCAAGACCATACTCTTAAGTGAAATAAATCACTCACATCTGTAAACATCATATTGTCTCCCTAGTGTGAGAAGCTGAAAGAGTAAATAAGAACACTACTAGTACTACCTCAACCATTATTAACAAAACAGATAATGCCTCCCTTAAAAGAAAAAAGCAGGTGGCCATTTAAATACTATAACTGAAAGTAAAATATCCACAACAGCACCCATGGCTATGCACTATGCTGCTCCACCCTCTCTTAACTGAAGGCATCAGCATCTCCTCCTCCACCTGGCTGGTAACATTTGAAGTCACTTGCAGTGACATTCTCACATTACCACTCTTTTCATTCTAATGGCTCTTGGGGGGTCATCGTCTTTTCCCAGTATGACCACCATCACTGCCTATAAGCTAACTAAGATCTCACAAACCTACAAGGGCAACTAAACGGAGCTCACCTTTAAATCTCAAGCTACATAAAACTACACAAGCCATTTTAACCTATGGTCACATATGAGGAATGGCAAAGTAGAAAATAAAAGAGTCCACAAGGACTTGCTCACATCTCCATTCTGATTGCACAAAAAACACTATGGAAACTCCTAATGCTTACAACACACTACTGAATATAACCCGACACAGCAAGACACTGCAAAGGTAAGGAGGTTCTCAATAATCACACCCTGCTTGTATCCATTTCATACAGAGGATGATTTCCTCTGAAGAGTGTCAGACTGTCAGAATGGAAACCTAATAAGCTAAAAAACACAGGGCAAAGTACTCAGAAGCATTCAATTACAACAGTGGAAAAGTTTGCACCAAACTATATATTGCCACCCAAAAAAACTTAAAATTAAGACCCAAAGGATCAAGTATCTTAACTTCATCTCACAACAAAGAACATTTCTAGAAATAAAATGTTCAGTACCCAACATGGTAAAATTCATAAAATGTAGTATTAAACAAAA
>PVKN010043937.1:0-10159 GCA_004027915.1 Capromys pilorides
ACCCACAAAACGGTGACAGAGGGAACCAACCAACCAGGGCACAGAGAGCAACAGCCAGCATCTGTCTCTCTGTTTCTCTTTATATTACCTTCAGGCTCTCTGCCTCAACCTATCCACCTTAGGCCACACCCATAATCCCAGAAGGACTCAGACCCATAATCCCATCCGTACTAAAACACATAATCCCAGTGGATCATGACTCAAGTCTCAGACTCTAGAAGTCCCTGTCCCATGATTGTGTGAGACTTTGGGGGGACAACTAGACATAAACCATAACATTGACCAACCACAGAAGACCACATGTACTGTAAACTGCCACTGATGTGCAATGTCTGAGACAGGCAAATCCCCAGGGCCAAAGGCAGACAGGAGATTTCTAGAGACTTCAAGAAGGAGAATAGGGAGAGGTCGCTAACGGGGGCAGGATTTCTTTGGGGAAGGATAGAGATGATAGCTGTGGTGGTTGCACAATTTTGTGAACGTCCTAAGTGCCACTGAATTGTCAACTCTGCCTTTTTTTTTTTTTTTTCCAATACTGGGAATAGAACCCAGGGTCTTTGCACCGAGCCACATCACCTACCCTTTTGTAATTTTATTTTTCATTTGGAGACAAGGTCTCCCCAAGTTACTGAGTTGCCTGTGCTGGACTCACAGTTGCAGTCCCCCCACCTCATTCTCTGGAGGATCTGGATTGTACACGTGCACCACCACACCCAACACAAATTGTGCGCTTTTGAACAATTAATTTATTTTTGTATGAACTATATGTCCCTACAAGAAAGGGAGGGTCGGTGAAGCAGTTCTGTGAGTCCATTCCAGATGTGATATTCCATGGATCCTCATCTCAAATGGTCCAACCTTGCTTCTCTCCATCCGCCAGACTCTGGGAGAGGCCTGAGCATCCTCACGGCACCCAATGGGAGGGAGGGACTTGGTGGCATATTTGGTGACCAGAGATAAAGGGTAAAGATCACCCAGGGAGGGCACATTCACCAGCCTTAGAAGGGGAGATGGTGATGATGGCACTGGTGATGGCAACCAGAAGAATTGGCTGGGCCGACAGCTGCAGATTCAGGAGTGGAGGGAGTCCTGGGTCAACGGTGGGGAGTCAAGGGATGGTTGCACCATGTGGGCTGGGGGCTGTTAGGATCAAAGGACGAGGGCCCAGCGAGGGGGAGGGAGCTCAGGTAGAGGCCACAGAAGACATCAGTCTGCCCAGAGCTGGTAGGAGACAATGACAGTTATTCAGAAGCCCTGCACAATCTGTACACCCTAAACAGCCCACTTCCCCCTATCACATCTCTAGGGCTCCATGGAAAAGCACTCCATCTTCCTTAGGAGATTTGTTCTATCCCTCAGTCTCCCCGATCCCTCCCAGTGACCCTTCCGTGTGTTAAGACACACTTCTTGGATCTGTGTTTACACAGTGCTCTGTGTCTAGAGACATTGAACGGGAGGCGCCTTGTAATTTTCTGCTGCCACCCAGACTTGTTCTTATCATGCCTCAATTTCCCGTTCGATCTGCTCAATAAACAAGTGGTAAAGACTGCTCCAGGTGAGGTGGGGAGGGAGTGCTTCTAGGGCTATCTTCAAACCAAAGAATTGAGGCCATAGAGCCCCGGGTGGGGACTGAACACCAATGGGTCAGATGTGCTTCCCCACCCAGTTCCCTGGTTCTCAACCTCTCTTCCAGAAACTCATGCTGGGAGTGGGGGTGGGGATGGGATAAAAGACGAGGATGATGGAGGATCCATGAGCAGGATGGTGTCCGTCATCCCTGTGGCCATCTGAGAAAATTTGTAGTTACACTACATGGTGAAGTTTCAGTCCAGATCTCCTTGGACAAAAGGGTTTGCTGTAGATAAACAAAATAGCAGTACGGCCAACAATCTATTTTTTATTGCTGTTGTATTTTTTTTTTTTTTTTTTTAGTTAGGGTCTATAGGATCTCATCATGTAGATCAGACTCCTAGTGATCCACCTATGTTCAGCCTCCCAAAGACCTGGGATTACAGACGTGGGCCACCATGCAAAATCTCAATCTCAGTCTCAACCCCTGGGTGTGGGGCTGGCAGGGCATGCTGGGGATCAAATGCAGGCTGCTGCATCTGCCTAAGCAGGTGCTTTAATCTGCTGAGCTATTTGACTGACCCTCCAACAATGTATTTTTACAAATAGGGATTTATTAGGGCATGGCCATGCCCACCCATGTACAGTGTCCTTTGTTACCTCCCCTATACAACAGCAGAGGTGAGAACCTTCCACACAGACTTCTCTGCTGGTGAATCTGACTCTTTACAGATAATGTTTGTTGATCCCTGAAGTAGTCAAACTCTCTTGTTTTATGAAGGAGCAAACTGAGGCCTAGAGACAGAGTCAAGGTCACAAGTTAAGACAACTGGAGTGGGGGCCGTGGAGTAGGAGCAATGTTCCAGCCCAGGAGGCTCTTACACCCAGAGAATCCCAAGAGTCTCCACCCCTCCCCACAGTTCACCTCCCAGGAGGAACAGATGAGAAGGGCTGGCTAGAGAGGGACAGCGGGCTGGGATGACATCTGGTGCCTCCCTCTTCCTGCAGCCCCTTCACTCTGGCTCATCGCCTCCACACTGGTGACCACAGGTGACCGGGAACCATCCCCACAGATTAAGAAGATATCTTAATTTTCTTGTTGCTGAGATAAAACACCCAACACTCACCATTAAAGGAGGAAAAGTTGATTTGGCTTATAGTTTGTAGAGGTTTCAGTCCATCCTTGACGGACAGGGTGGCATGGCAGAGGGGCATCACAGCAGAAAAAAAGTTCATGGTGGGCTGCAGCCAGCAAAAGCAGCAAGTGACAAGCAGCAACCCTCATTCTGTCCTTTTATCTGTCCAGGCTGTCCACCCTTAGGAGGGTAGCACTCCCACCTCAGGTAGGAAAACCTTAATCCTAGCCTCAAATAATGAATCAATCCCATCATCACGTCCTTGTTCCCAGCATCACACTCTAGGTCCAGCCATCTCTCCAGAGCCCCACCTATGACCCCATGAGGTTCTGAGGGGACATCTAGACACAAGCCATTACAGAAAAACAGGGGAGGCAGGAGGGACGGACCAGAGAAGGGCAGTGCATGAGTACAGCTGGGTGTCTCCCCTGTCCCCTCCTCCACCTCTCCTCTGTCTCTGTATTCCTCTGTCCTCCTCCCTTCTTACCTTCTGGAAATAGCCCCAGCCTCATGGGCATATAAATTGATCCTGGAGGGTCCCTGCTATAGGCCGCTAGGTGCACAGGGCCCAATGAACTAACAGGTAGAGAGCAGTTATGCTGATGGCAGTCAGAGCTTTGGAGAAGGAAAACTACAGTACCCACAAGGCACTCATGTAGTTCACCCTGATGCACTCAGTGGGTTTGAGACATCCCTAACACCAGCGGGGGAGGGTGACCCTACTCAAAAGGAGCTGTGAGTAGAGCTGGGGGCTGACAGAATCTCAGCCCTGCTTGTGTCTGTGCACTGATGGGAGGTGTGGGCGTCCAACCTAACTGGGGGCAAAGAGCCCCACTTTAGGAACAGGAAGTTCACTGTTCCAAAGGACCACATGGAGCCTAAAACCCAGACCTTCTCTGGACCCATCCTAGAAACAATGGAGGCACAACCCTTGAGGCCACGGGTTGGAAAAAGCATGTGGCCTTGAGAACAGACTGAGATCTGAGATTTGAGACTGAGTGCTGGGCCTCCCTAGGAAACACAGCACTGTAAAGACTGGGAAGCATGGGTGCTGAGCTAAAAGAGATGGAACTCCGGCTCCAGGTCAGGGGTGTCTCCAAATCCAGGTTCTGTGGTGTACCCGGTGATCTTAGCACTCTGGAAGGCCGAGGCAGGAGAATCAGTGACTCAAGCCCAACCTTGGGCACCTTAGCTACCTTCTGTCTTAAAAATAAACAAACAAATAAACAAACAAACAAACCGAGCATCTCTTTTCACCAAAATCATTGCATAACTTTTCTATAACCTGCTCTGAGGAAGCCTATCTTCCCGTACTGCATCCACTGCCAATGTCTGAGTCCTTCCTTCTATTGCTACCCACAGGGACATTTTCTGCTCCAATGATGGAGCACACCAAGCTATTTCCCTGTCATATCCAGGTGCAGAAAAGACCCTCCTGCCGCCTTCCACTTATTTTTTTGCTCAGAAGGCTTGGAAGAGAATCTCTGCTTTGTCTCTGTCTCTGTCTCTGTCTCTCTCTTTCTCACTGTCTCTGTCTGTCTCTTTCTCACTGCCTTTATCATTCTGTGTCTGTCTCTGTCTATCTCTCTAGCTCTCTCTGTCTTTGTCTCTCTGTCTCCATCTTTGTCTCTCTCTCATTATTTCCTCTAGAAATGCATTCCTTCCCCCTTGCTGCAGATGAGCTGTGATGTCAGGAGGATGGGCTCCCTGTGAACAAGGACAGCTGTTCACCCAGCATTTCACCCGCACAGACTTGGCGCAGGACCAACACCAGGTAAACACAAGGGATGTGCACATGTGCATGGGTGGGAGGGTGGGTGGCAACACCCACTGGGGGAAGCTAATCCCTGGCTTTCGATGTCTGGCTCCAGCCCAAGGAGCCCTGGCGACCCTTGGGGATCTCTCCTTCCTCAGCACTTCTATCCCTAAGTCTGCTTTCCACCCTAGCCCTGAAGACCATGGAAATTGACTTGACAACATCCCACAGGGGCTCCTCCCTGCGGCCACAGCTTTCAAAACCATTCTTCCATCATCAGAGGCTGTTTATAAGCCAGTCACTGTGCCTGGCAACCTCTGAGGATCAAAGGCGCCCCAGAGAAAGCAAAATCTAATTATCCTGGATGGAGGCAGCCCCCGGAAGGTTCTAAGACTAGAGGTTTAGGCCTGTGTCTGCCCTCCTGGCCCAGCGGCCACCTGGAAAGAGAGGCCTACAAACAGCCTAGCAAGGGAGGGGAGCCAGCCCATGCAGCTTGGCTTGGCCTGTATTGTGCTTTTTAACTTTAAGATTTAGATGTTAACGTTTAAAAATCAAAAGCTTTCACATAAAATTCTGTATGCCTGGCCCCTCTAAGATACCAGTGCTCCGCAGGCTACAGGGCCTGAGCTCAGCAATTCCCAGAGCCACATAGTTGGGGCCCTTCTGGACAGAGGCATTGTCCCCCTTGGACCAGGCCCCCCACTTTTGCAGGTTTGGCCCCTGGAGGTGGGTGACTGTGGGACATTCCTACTCCTGTTTAACCTGGAATATCCCCACATGCCCAGTGTGCGCCCTTCTTTGTCCTTTTAGTGACTCAGTCACCATCTTCTCGTTTGTCTCTCTCTGAGATTTGCAGGAGACAGCAGGGTCAAATGTAAACACCATAATCTCTTTGACTCATCTACCTAAAGAGTCCTGGCCAGTCCTCTGCTCCCTTAGTGCTGAGCTGAGAGTTGCCTGGGCCCAAGCTGGGCACCTCTCCAATGAACAAAAGGAAACCTGACAAGCGCCTCTCTGAGGCTTGCTTTTGCCCCCTGTCCCTGGGGCTGTGTTTGTCAGGTCAGCGTGCCCAAAAGAAACAGGCAGTGGGGTGCAGCAATGGAAAGATGGGGAGAGATGTGTATAGGAATTGGGTCCTGTGGTCGCAGAGGCCAAGGAGCCTCATGATGAGCCTGCTGCCTGCAAGCCTGGCACAAGCTAAGCCAGCAGTGTGACTCGTTATCTCCTGAAAGCCCTGAGGGCCAGCATCTCTGATGTCCAAGGCCTGGAGAAGACGGGTGGCCCAGCTCACGTTCAGAGAGGACTGGTTCATCCTAACTTCTCGTTTCGTTTGGGCCTCAACAGACTGGATCAAGCTGGCTCCAAGCATGTTAGCGAGAGTGAGTCATCTATCCTAGCATCAGTTTCCCTATCTGATTCTGGCCACTTCTGGAAATGCCCTCCTGTACACCCCCGAAATCAGGATCTGGGCACCCTTTGGCCCCAGTACATTAAGTCTCATGACTGCCCTTCCTGAGGCTGAGACCCACCAGCCTTGGACTCTGCTGAGGGAACTCTGGCCCTGGGAAGCACGGGCCACGAGCAGGGAGGACGTGGCGAGCAGTACCTGTTTGCTCTGGGATAACACAGCGGCCTCCATTTGGAGGGAGGAGCCACGTGGGCTGTTTGTTCTGGGAGTGGTTAATCCTTGTTCAAATTTACATCCTGAATCTTTAATGCAACTGTGTCAACGGGGAGGTGGCAGCATCTCCGGCAGCTGGGTCTGACTACAGAGAACTTAACTCTGGCTCAAGGAGTCCTGCAGGACCCAGGAGCATACTCACACCTCCAGGAGCCCCTGGGACCCGCTTCCAGGAGGGCTGGCCTGGGTAGAGAGCCAGGTCCAGATGAATTTGTGACTGTCCACACTGCCCAGGGTCCTGCAGCATTTGCTCTGTGAGAAATCATACCGCAGAGCTCCATGTTGGACACTTCTTCCATTCAGTTTTCAAGTATTTATTTTAAAACTAAGTTCTAGAGCCAGGCAAGTGGGGACAGACTTGTAATCTCAGCACTCTGGAAGGCTGGAGTAGGAGGATGGCAAGTTTGAACGCATCCTGGGGAATTTAGTGAGAGCCTGTTTCAAAATAGAAAGTATGAAAGCCCTGGGTTCAATTCTCAGCACCAGGGGGAGAACATTCTGGAATTTCCTAGAAGTTGAGTCCATTCATACATCTTGAGCACTCCAGATTGTTAGAGAGGAGAGGCAGCCTGTGAAGGTTGGTGGCTCTGCCCAGAAACCAGAGAACACAATGGAGCAAGCAACCTAGGTTGCCCCTCAGCGAGGACACCATGCTCTTCTGTAGCTGAGGGCAAAACATCTGCCCAGGGGCCCTGGCATGTGTGGACGGGTACATGGTAACTTTCCAGGGAAAGCCTCAGTTCCTACATATGAATATCTCCCCACTGCTGGTTTCCCTGTGAGGTTGGAAGTGAGCAGGCTGCCCGAGCACCATCAGCCACACCAGCCTTGTGCTGCACCGTTCATCAGAGCTACAGGCAAAACCTGCAAAGACAAGAGTCTCCAGGGCCAGGGAGACAGCTCAGTAGAATAAGCGCTTGCCTGGCAAGTGCAGGGTCCTAAATTCAATCCCCAGTACCAAAAAAAAAAAAAGAGTCTCCAGGGCTCCAAGTACCCATGGCAGCAGGCAGAGCCCCGTGAGGACTGTCCCCGAGCCTGGGCCAGGGTGCAGATGGCATAGCGATTCAGTCATAAAGCAGGGGCTGGCACTGGGAGCTGGCCAGAGGGAAAGTGGAGCTCAGTTTTCCCAACTTTGAAATGGAGTGGTATTTGTGAGAATTAAAGAAACCTTTGTAATGTCTGCTTCACTGCTGGTACCCAGCATCCATTTACCCAGAGTCAAGGGGCACACAGCAGAAGGACAGTCTAGAGCAACTAGAAAACAAGGGAGACCTGCCAGTGCAGCACTGCCCACTGGAAAGAGAAGACAGAGACCACAAGCCCTGGGTGTCCTCTGAAGGCTGGGGGCCATCTGCAGCAGCAATGGCAGGGTGGGCTCAGGGGCCTGTGAGGAGCTGGGAGTACAGGGCTGGGCTTGGAAGACAGAACACACAGAAGGCAGGTGAAAGGGGAGGAGCTAGAAGAACTTAATAGCCAGAGCAACATCTGGTGGGATGGGGAGAGTCCCATGGGATGCTAGGGGAGCTGCCAAGATGGCAACTATGTTAGAGCTTGGTCTCTATGACAACATGCCTGAGGATAGCAGCTGAGAGGAGGAAAGGTTTATTTTGGCTCATGGTTTTTGAGGGTTCAGTTCATGGTTGACTGATTATGCTGCCTGTAACAAGGCAGAAATGCCATGGAGGAAGGGTTTGGCTGGGTAAGTTTGCTCATCTCATGGCAGTCATGGAGAAGAAACAGAGGCAAGAGTCAGAGAGGAAGGAGCTGGGGTGAGGTACAGTCCCCGAGCCCTGCCCCCATGATCCACTCCCTTCAACTAGGCCTCACTTCTCAATAATGTCATTAAATTATGATCTCATTAGTAGATTAATCCACTTGATAATGTCCGAGGCCTTGTGGTTCAGGCACTTCCCCAAAGCCCACCAGCCAGTAAGGAGACCTTCTAACTTTGAGCCTTTGAGGGCATTTCAGGTAACAATCATAAGGGTGACTGGGCCACCCCAGTTCATAGTGAGGACTTGGCCACTCCCTGGGCAAGTGTCCCAGGCCGAGTGCTTGGAAGGAAGGGAGGCAACAGGCTTCTGGCTAATAGACAGCTATGGAGAAGCACTGCACCACTAGGCCCAGCCTGCCTCCTGCACAGCCCCTCTGCCAGTGGTAGCTGTCCACTCCCAGCAGAGTGGCAGGTGGCCTTATCCTGCACCCTCACTACCCACTATAGGTCTCTCAGTGGCCCTGCTAGAAGCCATAGAAGCTTGAGGGAGGGTGAGGCCTGTGACAAGACCTATTTAGGGCAGCATCTTTCCAGTCTCTCCACATTATAATATTCAAGGATATGGCAAGTGTGGTGGGTGATGCATTGTGTCAACTTGAGAAGTTGGCAGCTTGGCTGGATTGGCTCAGCAGCTCCATACCCTAGGCATGGAGGACCTTCCCTAGAGTGACTCAGCACAAAGAGAATATGAAAGGGAGCTGAGGAAGGATTGGGCATGCCATTTCCTCGGAGGAGCACTACTCTGCAGTCAGCATGGAAAGAAGGGTGGCACTTCCACCGAGAAGCTCCAGTCTTCACAGTCAGTGTGGAAAGAAGAGAGGCTTGCTGGACACTGCAGGCTGCTGCTTCTCCCTTTGCTCTTTGCTGTTTTCCACTGCCGTGAACGGCTGCCCTCTGCCATGTGCCCGTCTACCTTGGAGCCAGCTGAGTATGGATTGAAACCGCCACTAACTGTGAGCTAAATAAACCTTTCCTTTCCTAATTTTGGGTGTTGGGTATTTTGTCCCAGCATTGAGTGAAAAGTAACCAGGACAGCCTCTGTCTCTGTTCTCCTGTCCTTTTCTCTCTGTGTCTCTTTGTCTCCCTCCCATCCCTCTGCCTCTCCTCCCCTCAAGCAGGCACCTTGGTGATTCATGCTGAGCAAGGATTGGATGCCTTGAAAATAGAAAGGGACTCCACTCTACCAGTGTTACAGTCTGAGGGCATGTCTATCCCCATGTCAGATAGCACAAAGGAAACACAGCAGAGAAGAAAGACAGCCACTCCCCGCCCAAGCCACCCAGGCTCCTCTCCAGCTTCCCCTCCGTTTCCCCCGCTGTCCTCCTCTCCTCTTTCTGAGGAATCCCTAGGGACAAGAGTTGTGCTGAGGACTGAACTCACAGTGGGCCTGAGACCATAGCACAAAAATCCAAGATGGCACAGGAGGAGACAAAAGTCTTGCTAGGTCATGAAGTCGGACAATGATCAGGCTAGTTACACCCTTCCCGATGCTACTGTCATTGTCCCCCCATCTCAGAAGGAGGGCTGGGTGTTCTGTCTGGGACAGAGCTAGTTCCTGAGATCCCAGGGCCTTCGCCTGCTGACCTTGGATGCAGACCCCGTAACACAGAGCACACCATGTTATTAGGTGATCTGAGGAGGGAGAGGAATACCCAGAATCCCACTGCCTCTGCAGCCCTGACCCCCTCAGTGGCCACAAGCCTGTGAGATTCCATCCTTAGAAGCTGACCTTCAGCCAGTACAGGAGCCCAGCTCACCTCTTATTACCATAATTCACCGCTGAACGACCTGCTGCAATGGACTTTTCTGCCACCCAGCTGGAGGTGGTAAATTCTGGCTAGGAGTTGATTTTACCTCAAACCAGGACCTTTAATCCCAGAAAAAAACAAATCTCTGCTTGCCACCTCCCTACCCCACAACCCCTTTCATGGCTCTTGCTGTCTCTGAGCCGATGGCCATGCACAGGCACAGCTGGAGTGGTGGCAAAAGCCATTGTTTAAAGCTACTAGAAATAGTGGTGTCCCAAATTTTCTAATCAGGGAGATTATGGGGCTACAGAGAAAAGTGACCGATGATGTATAGTGTGCCTAAGAAGAGTCACCTAGAGAGAAATAAATTCTCTCAAGCTTTCAGAGAGAAAATTGGTCAAGCAATGGCCATGACTCATCCAGATGGCTGACACTGACAAAAGATCTACAAGGTGCTATACATGGTTCCAGGGTAAATCTGACTGACTCTGTCAG
>PVKN010043938.1:0-10163 GCA_004027915.1 Capromys pilorides
ATTGTGCTGTGCATCATTATCTTTGAAGTAGTTACTCAGTATAAACCATAATCCAAATAAGACTGAGTTTAGTGCTCTGCCTAACTATAAAGATCACCAACAGAAATGCTAGTTTACTACACCCGTATCTGTCCTGCCCAAAACAAATGGTCACACAAAAGTGAAAACTAGGATTTCTTGAGACTAATTTGGGTCTTGATCCTTGTTCATGTGTTGAAACCCTAACTCCGTGGAGGTTGGCTTTAAGAGGCAGGCTTTTGAGATCTGATGAGGTCACAAAAGTCGCTCCCTCTTGATTGGATTAGAGCTTTCAAAAGGAGTCCTCAGAAGATCCTTCACCCCTCCTACCATGTGAGAGCCCAATGAAAAGAGGGTTATCTGTGAATGAGAAAGTAACCCTTTTCAGACACTGAATCTGCTAATGCTTAATTTGAGACTTCCCGATTCCAGAACTGAGAGAAACAAATGTTTGCAAGTCACTTGGTTTGTGGTATTTTTGAGCCAGCAGCCCAGATGAATATAGACAATGACTCTCCTTCATAAAAATTTAGGCTTCTTAAAGTTATTGAGCTTTTTAAAGAAGCATAGAAATTACTTGTAAAGGGCTCCTGGCATCCAGCCATGTTGACAAATATCAGATGGATGCTTTCTGCTTCGCTAACTCTGCAAGGATAAGCAGCAGAGAGTGTCAGTAGGGGGAGCGAAAATAGAGAATTACAAGCAGAGATAAAGTTTTAGAAAAGAACAAGCCCAATTCAAATTTTGCCATTGTACAATGAACTGCAAGGAAATGGTTCACAAGAGACTATTCTAGGAATACAAGCTCAAATACAATTTTCTGAACCAGAAGGGCCTCCTCTCTGCTAGTGTCATGATAGAGCTACTTAGTAGTTACCACTCTGTTATCTTTTGCTTTGATTGAAAGGTTGGGGTCAGGCATTCATCTTTCATCAAATATCCATGCCTGTTGGATGCCTGGAGAGTGGATAGGTACAGTAATGTGGTAGTTAGCAATGGCTGGCAGAGCAAGAGGACACCTCATAATCTGAATGTCTGCATGAAATTGGGCAAGTGGTAATAAAAACAGCAGATATCATTTCTTGGATGAGTGCGATCTGCCAAGTTAATGCTAAGAGATGTAGTATTGTACAGGGTAAATTCAGTATATGCCCTGCAGTTCCGTCTGATGTAAATCCACCAGCAACTGGGGACTTAACAGGTACTGAAGGTAAAGCCAGTGCTTCAGGATGTCCAACAAGACAAGACATATGTCAGGGAAACTAATAGCAGATGCTTGACTATAGGGATCTTGAAACAAAAACTACTTTCTCAGCCAAGAAGTCTTCTTCCAAGAAGAGGGCAGAAGTCTCTTTGTGAATCTGATGTGCCAATGTCTAGAAAATGAGCAGAGTGGTCACACAGAGAGACGGAAAATGTGCACCAGCTTGGGTAGGAAAGAACGGATAGAACCAGACATTCAGATTATAACTCAGCCAATTGTCAGACACTTGCATTTTTTGTGTTTTGTTTTGTTTTTGCCAAGTTGGGGATTGGACCCAAGGCCACTGGATGCTAAAAGAAAAAAAAAAAAAAAAGACTAAAAGTTCCCATATCCAAGACATTCCTGTCTGGAAAGACTTCATCTGTTCTTCAGAGGGTCATTCTGAGAGGTTACCCAAGAACCTGCATAACAAGACATCCTTTGTTCGAATATGTTTCTCTCCCTCTCTACTGTAGCTAGTCACTTTGCAGGAGGCATCAAACACCTTCTTATCCAACCCTCTTTTTCACTCTATAGTCTGGCATGTGATTTAAGCCTTAACCATCTGGTTTTTCTGGATCTTCATCTTTATGTAGGACTCCTGTGTTGTTAGGTTTTTACTGTGCACGATAATATAATCGTGTATCTTTTTTTTCCTACTATTCTCATAAATGTTGATTCATTTTGGTGAAACTTCAGAGAGCCAAATCTTTCCTGCTAGAGGGCATATTGTGTATAGAAACCAAGTGAAGGCTTGACTCTGAAAATAAGGGAAACAAATTCAAATGTACCACTCTTCAGTCTCCTTATGTCTCTTCTCATCTCTTAACTCTAAGATTTAAGGTTCAGGAACTGTATCCACTGCCAGAGAAGTAACACAAATTTTTAATTTTCTTTTAACAGGACCATTCTTTGGTAAGAAGAAAGATGGAGTCAAAAGATGACAGCACAGTGCTTTCAGACCTGGTGAGGCCACGTGCTAACAATGAGGGGATCCGGATGACATAGCCTCTCATTGTAGGGGCAAATTTTAGTGGAATATTAAAGAAGAGGTTACATATACACAGAATTTAATGAACCACTAGGACTTTGCCAAATATTGGTTCTAGGAGTTTAAAGGTGAGCTTAAACTTTATTTATTTATGTTATGGTTGACTCAGCCTGCCCTGGGAGTGAGGCTGGGATAGCATGTGGTGCCAGGTATTGAACTGCGCGGTCTCTGTGGTTGCCTAAGCTTGCCTAAGCGGGGGCTTTAGACCGCAGAGCTATCTTGCCTGCCCTAAAGGTGAGTTTAGAGAAAGAAAAAAAAAAAAAAAAACTAGGCAAATACAAATGTACACTTGAATGTAAAAATGCGTGAAAGCTAAGGTAGAACCAGAGGTAGGGATCAGGTTGAGAAGGCAGGCATGAGGCAGATAATTAATAGCTTTGCTATAGTTTCCCTAAATTGGAACACCTGCTTAGTCTATACCTTTCTATAGGGCTGGACCACTTGCCAAGTCATTCACAATATTGCTGACCACTGAGCTAGCATATTTGCCTTTGACTATGCTGATTGGACAATAGGTGGTTATACAGCCCGCAGAGAACTCAAAATAGCCATTTTGCTGAAATGACTTTCCTCGAAAATGAAGTGTGTGATGGATAGAGAAGCAGTGGTCATCTAGCCCCGCATTGTTGTTGAGCCAAACACCCTACCTGCTCCACTGTGTGCCTCCTGCAGCAGGCCTCATGTGTCTAGAGAGGGATGCAAGAAAATACAACAGGTGCTCATAGGAGACATGGACACGAGCCCATGTGACTCATGAGAGAAATTGTAGTGCCTTTCCTGCCTTGTTCTGCCATGAGACACCTGCTGTTGGGAGCATCAGGGTAATGCATAGATAAAACAGGTTGATTTTGTTGTATTATAACAACTTGATTATAACATGGTTCAGAGAAGGTCAGGATCGAGAAAGAGAAGTGCCAGGAGGCTGTGGGAATACTGATTCAGACAAGGGCCAGCACATCCTTAAATGAAGTAAAGGATACTGGGGAAGAGAATTTAGACTAACAAGTATTTAGAAAGGACGTAGTCAATGAGAGTTGTTAAGGGTTAAGAATAAAAGAATGGGTCCTCAGTCCATTTGTGTGAATACCACACTGGTAATTATGGTAAAGACTTTAGAAGGTGAGAGATTTATAAGCAAGAAAATTGAGATCAACTTTGGTGACACTGAGGAAGAACACATAGGACATTTTCAATGGCTTAGAATCTCCAGAGTTTTCACACTAGGGATGGTAGTTGGAACAATAGGCATCACGGGTAGTGAAAGGGATCAAAGCATCTAAAATGGAATTAGAAAGAACAGTGATACTCAAGAGACAAGTGGAAACGTCATCTGAAAAAAATAACCAAGGAGAGGAAATAAAGGGTACAAAAAATGCTAGGACAATGCTGGCCAGACAAGGGGGAAAGTAATAATTTTTTAAGAGTGTCACATGATACAGTGAGGTCAAGGAATGTAAGACTTGGATTTAGACAGATTCCAGAGCCAAGAGTCAGACAGATTCCAGCTCAAGGTGAGCTGGAAGTTGGTAGGCTGGGCAGATTCCGGATGTGGTGCTTGCAGGGTGTGTCAGTGGCCACAGGCCCGGGAGACGCAGGCCTGATGTCTATGAGAAGCTGCCAAGGACCTGCTGAATGTTCTACATACTTGCGAAGCTGGGGATTTTATTTTAAACTGTAGGCTTCCTTCACTCTGCTATTTAATGACCTAACTATCTAATAGCATTTAAGTACTGCATTTTTTCCAGGCTTATGAAACCTCCCACTTTGCTAATGAGAGAATAAAATTACTGTCTAACCAAAATAATTAAATGGCAAGGTAGGATAATTTAAAGAATTGGGAAGAGTCATGAAAGCAAATAAGTAATTTTACATAATGTCTATCTGCCCCTCCCACCTAGAGTCACGAATGCCAGGATCTGCAGAGTAAACACGGGTAGGCCTGAGCGGATGATTCCAGGCAACCTGCTAGTCCGTTTGCATTCCTGGGTCAAGGTTCAGCGCGACTGGGCTGGCGTGCCTCTCGGCCTCCCGCAGGTGCGCCTACATTTTTCGGGCACCTGTGTCCTCAAGGTCTGTTTTCCTCCACAGTGTCTGCTGTTTCGCTGTGTGGCCGTCCACCGCGCCTGTGATCTGTATTCTTGCTGCCTTCTCATGCTGTCTGCTAAGACCTGCGTTGATGCTGACGCTGACTTGAGCCAGACCCAAATGAAGCCGAGCCGCTGCCCTCGCTCCGAGGCCTCAGCGCTGGACCTCTGCGGAGTACATTTCCCACAGTTGCTCTGCAGCTGCCTCCACCTCTCCAGCTGGCTGTGTTCCGAGGGCGCAGCCTGCTGGCCCTCGTTCATTCAAGTTCACCCTGTTTAGTCACAGATAAATGGCTACTTTCATAGCAAAAGCGTTCGGTGTGCTTCTGTATTCTTCCAGGGACAAAACTGGAATTTAATAGAAGAGATAAAGTATCACATTCAACCTAAAGCAGTCAGTAGCTTTACTTGAGGAACCGTTCAAATCTCCCCATTTTGCTACTGATGGGAGCGAATGGAGAAGAGAAGTGACTGCGTTAAGCAGAGATGTGCCTCTGTGTCTTCAAGGCGAGCAAGCGATAATAAAGGACGTCTATGAAGTCCTTCCTGGAGGACGAAGAGACCAAACCAAAAACTCAGATATGACTGACAGGCTGTTTTGCAATATGGTTGACCAAAACCAGATACGCTAACTTAATATATTTTATTTTCTTACAGTTATTTTTTCTGTGATTAGAGATTTGGGGGAATAGTATAGTAAACACAATCTACATAATTTTTAAAATGTAGTTCTACTGATGTACCTTACTACAACAAAAATCCACAATTGATTGTATCCTAGACATAATTTTATTTTTCTGTAAAAAAGAAGTCTAAATAGGTCTCCAGAACACTTCTGGCTTTAATGTGTAAATGGGAAAACTTTTATTTTAAGGTATCAATCATTGATCACATTCAGCTTGTTAATGTTTTAAAGTGCTTAAAAAATTGAATGGATTTTAAAGTTAAAAACAGTTATTATGGAACTACTGTTACATCCCCATTTTAAAGTGTCAGATATTTTGCCTACTTTGATGAAACATTTAGGTGATTTCTGACCAGATAAGATCAATAGCGTAGGGCTAGGTCGCTTGTCGGTGTACCGCTCTTTTTATTCCCAGACCACAATTGGACTGCAGGAGCCTTGCTCCTCAGAAGCCAGGGTTTAACCACTAAAGATAGCTCCTAGAAGGGAAAGTCACCCCAAAGACATCACAGGCATGGGAAAATGAGAGCCTGCGATTTGCTCTCTGTGATAAGACGATTTCAAAGTATCTTAGGGACTGCAGGGAGACATCAGACTCCCAGAGCGTCTTCAGAAGTGCTTATTTTGGGAGTGCTCCGAGCAGATAAGAACATGTTTGTACACTAAAGTCTTAGAAGGAGAACATATACGCTGCTGGCTGTGTGGATGGCGGCAAAGAAGCAATTCTTCTCAGCAAAGGCAGGGCTCCATCTGTGAAGAAATCAGATTAGGAACCTCATTAGCCTTTCAAACGCGAGTGTAGGGGCTGCCTGGGTGAGGTCAAGGGAGGCCAGTGAGAAAGCTAACAGCTGCAGGAATCAGTGCTAATCAAGTGGAGGAAGGAATATTTGGAAAGTGCTCAGAATATATGTTCTCTTTTTCCTGTCTCCTATTTAATCCCCAGAATTGCTTATGTCTTTTATATTTTAGAATGGGAAGTATCCAGCTTATGAAGTATTTTAAGGCAAAGACACTGGGTTATTCTCATGTTTCTGTAGCCTTTTCCAGCCTTTTCCTTGCAATCTGTAAGAATGCATTATGTTTAGGATAGTAACAGAGGCTGTAGCTGGGAGGGATAAGGAGCTCCAAGCAGGGAGGGGCTGGCTGATGCCTCCGTTCTGTCCAAGGCTGGAGGCTGGCAGTGGAGTCCAGTGTTAGGGAGAGGTGACAAAGTGGGGAGGTGACCAGGTGGGCAGGATGGTAGCTCCAGCTGCGTGGGTTCCTGCATTGGGACCTCAAGTGTCAGTTCACTTCCCTTGCAGGGCGTTCCCTGTGCGATAGCAGTAAGAGCTTCCTCTGGGTCTTAGCATGGGCCACTGAAACTGGTTGAAATTAGCACTGCTGCAGGTGCTCAGCTGACAGGACTAGACTCCCTGTGGGTCCTAGGGGCTGGAGTCCTCCAGGTCTTCTGATCACACAACCAGAACTCCACTCAAAGTCCATTGTGGGGAGATCTGCAACTGAATGTTAAATAAATGTGGCATAGTTTGATTTAAGTCCTCTGTAGTTGTATGCTACACAAAAAAGAACATGGCTCATTCCTCTATAATAGCACTATGGAGAATCATTGTAGGAAGGAGAAGAGTCTCTGCTGACTCTAGGCTTATTTGTATTAGTACTAATTTGCGGCTCCTTAGGACATGTATAATTGTAAATATAGTCTCCTTTCACCTGGAACAGAAATCATACTGTCTTACGACTTACATCTTTAAAGAAAGAGCTGCACATCTTGTACATCTTTTATGCCCCAAACAGTCACTTACTATTTTTGAGGCCCAGTATCTCTACCTGGACACACAGGGGCCTTATAGAGGTCAGGCTAGTCTGTAGTAGCACCACTCAAGGACTGTGGTAGAAAGCTTACTAAACAGCAAGTCCCAACTTACGGACATACAAGTTGAGAAGTTTCATAGATGGCCTGTGTAAGATCCACTTTGTTGACTCACAAATGAATCCAAGTTAAGAATATTCCTGCCAGAATGGACTTGTTCATAAGTCCGATACTTACTGTACTGCTATATATCTATATCTGTAGCAGATAATTGGCAAGTTGCATCTATAGTTATTATTAATTAGAATTTTGGATATACTCCAGTATTGTACTCTCCTTTTAATTGTTATTGTAGCATGTTGACTGACCCTGATTTCTAGGCTTCCTCTTCCAGGCTCCTTCATAGGTCCCTCTTTTTCTGTTGAAGCCCAGCCTGGAAAATGTGATGAAATGCAGGTTCTCTAGCTTCACCTACAGAGATTCTGACTCTGTTTGCTGTGAGGCCCAGAATTCCAATGTTAAGAAGCATCTCAGGTGTTTTTCAGCCAGGCCCTCAGCCTGATCACAGTGGCGAGGCAAGACCCCAGGTGTGAAGCGCCCTGTACTCACCAAAAGGCTTTGCCTCCTGCTACTATTCATCACTTACTGAGTAGCGAAAGCGTAGGGCATTAATCTAGGATCTTTTTTTTTTTTTTTTTTTGCTTTTTGAGAAAGGATCTCTCTATGCAGTTCAGACTGGGCTTCAGCTCACTTTGCAGCCAAGACTGGCTTTGAACTTGCAATAATCCTCTTGCCTCAGCCTCCTGAGTGCTGGGATTACCGGTGTGTGCCACCACGCCTAGCACTACTAATCTAGAATGTTGATACACTCCCATAGTATAAATGTAGAATGGCCCTCTAAAGAGCCCAACCGTGGTGCTATTGCCAAGTCGTAGAACTTTAAGAGGTGAAACATAGAGAGCGATTTTCTGTCATTGGCACTGTGCCCTTGAAGGGGACTATGGGACTTTAGTTCCTTCCTTTTGTTTTTTTCTATATTTTCTCTGTGATATGCTTCTGCATTTTATGTTCCCTCACCATAGTCTGCAGAACAAAGGTGTCAATGGGACATGGGTTGCATTCTCCAAAGAGTTTGTAAAAATACTCTTTTTTTTTCATAAGTTGATTTATTTCAAGTCTTTGTTATAGTGATGGAAAGCTTAAATGTTTGTTATTTTGTCATTGCACTACTCTTTGTAGTAATAATTAGGGCTTGGATTTTATGCTATTGAAACCAAAACTGAATGAACCAGTTAACTCCTTCTGTCACTGTCTGGCCTTGGGGCTAAGATGCCTAGAAATTCCAAGAGGTCACTAGCATTGCTCACTCCTTGCTTTGTGTTAATCATTACATATGTAATATATATATATATATATATATATATATATATATATATATATTTATATGATGTCTGGAAGTTCACTTCTTTGCATTATTGTAAAATAGTCAACTGAATTAATATAATACCTGTTCTAAAATATCCCTGGACCAATAGTACCTTATGTTGAGTCTAATTTTGATTTGTAGGGCAGCATTACTGTGGAGTAAGTCAAGAGAGTCTCTCTGAAGGCTTCTTCCCAATAAGATGAGACTGTGTTCATTCTTGTTGGAGCACTATAGTGGGGATTTGAAAAGTCTCTCCTCGCGTGGGCCATCATCACCTTAGCCTGATGTCTGCTGGGCAAACTGTGAGCCTTGCCTGCTCAAATGTAAGTGCACATGCACAAGGGTCAGCAGAGATTTCTTTTAGGACACAATTAAATTATCCATTTTCTTGTCAATGTACATCATATTATTTCCAGGTTTTTGATAGTAACGTTGCTATGAACCTTTGGGGCAGATACACACAGACAGTGTATGGAATATGTAGGTCACAGTATACCAGCTTCAAGTTTATTTGAACAATGTAAAAACGCTCCCTCCACTTTTGGCTAGTATACAATTCCCCTGGCAGCGTGCAAGACCTGCTGCTGTGCGTTCCACAATGCTTGCTTTCTCTGCCTCACGTGGTAAATGAGTGACTTGCTTGTGAGTCAATTTTGGGTGTGATAGAGTAGATTAATAAATGGGCCATTATAGAATGTGCATAGAATAAGCATCAGGGATCTTCAAAAATTGGCTTTATCTTTCAGTTTTGTTTTAGCATCAAATGCCTTGCAGAGTGCCGGTGCTTAGAGTACTAGGATTTTCATATTTACTGGGTTATAAAATTCTGGCTTGTGTAGTGTCTTTTCACTTGGTTTGTATATTTTTAAAATATTTCAAAAGCTTGTGTGCATTATATCTGCTCTGAAATGGGCATACTTCCAGATGATCATGTGTGGGTTTATAAAATTGAGTTTAAGGGCTGAAAGCATAATGTAATATTCATATAAATAATGAAGCTGGCACATCAAAACAAGAGTGGAGAGATGCTCAGAGGCTGAGCTAATGAGAGAAGTCTTAGACATAAAAAATCTTCGAATGCCTTCAAATACAGTAAAATTTGAGATCTGCAATTATTTGGAGTGAGCCAGGATGCAGAGCAGCTGTGACTGCCTGGCCTAGCAGGTGCAGGTCCTCAGCCAATCTCGATGGTGGTAGCAAATTTAGGTCATTGGGAAAGTCGGTTCTTGCTGTTCCTGTCATTTTCCAACCATCTGAAAAATGATTCAGTGCTGTTTTACAGGAAGGTTAGGAAGTCCTCAAGGAGTCCTCTGAGGTTATGGAGAGCTCACAAAGTCCATGAGGCCCTGGGATGCCAGGAAGAAAAATGTGGCATTTATCCCCCTTGCACTGAATTTCTGGAAAGAATTCTGCTCATGTTGATCCTGACTCAGAGTTATCATCTCACTGCTTTTATCCGTGAGTGAAATTACATGAACATCAGGGCTGTCTTTTAAGGACAGGTGCTCACTTCAGAAAACCACCAGCCCACTCAGCAGCCCTTACAACAAAGCCAATCAATGAAAGCGTGCCAGTGTTTGAAGCAACTGCAGGATGACATTTCTTCAAGAAAAAAGAATAGAAAGGACTTACTTTCTCTTTATAAATAAAATTCAGCTCAATCCTACCAATTCCCATTGCATTTTTCTTACATTTCAGCAATGAACTGGGCATAGTCAAGGGTCAGAGGTGGAGGAGGAGGACATGGCCGTTGGTTCCAGAGGTTTGCAGAGATAGAGATAGAATCTTTGCTTGAAAAGGGGAGACACAGCATAGAGAAGTCACATCTTTTGTCAGGTTAAATGGA
>PVKN010043939.1:0-10162 GCA_004027915.1 Capromys pilorides
AAACAAAACAATAGGAACTCTACATTGGTTGCTGTGCTGTATAATGCTGTCTTCAGATTAGATGTTCAGACTATCAGATTCAAGCATGCAAAATTTTCAAAGAAAGAAAAATCATAAGAAATTAAAAAGGACAAGAAAGAAAAGAAAGGACTTTCTGGTCTCCCTCGCAGTTTGCTTTTGTCACTTCTGTCCATGTGGCTGTGGTTTTGCCTCATCTGTTGTAGGCCATTGCCCTTTGTTGTTGTTGTTGTGAGTCTGGGTTAGTTAAAACCAGATACGTTGAGCTGTGAGTCCGTTTAACTGAACACAGGAAGTGACAGCACGTTTTAAGACCCGGAAGTGAGTGAACTAGCCAGGATCCTTGTGAAGACAGCTGCCTTTGCCTCAGTTTCCTACCCTGAACAGTCCAGAGAGTGGCAGAATCCCCCTTCAGGGCGTCCTGAGGAGCCTGCAGACCTCTGCGTCTGGGTGCCATGGGCAGTGAGGCTGGGGCTCCTTCCTTCCTTTCCTGGGTGTGAGGCTATATAAGATATTTAGACAGAGCCTGGTGTGCGCTAAGTCCTATGCACGCAGTGGGTTGTATTTTTCTTGTTTTTGTAATGCTGGGGTTTGAACTCAAGCTTTCACGCATGCTAGGTGAGTGCTTTACCATGGAGCCACCCCAAGGTTTGATTTGGCCTCTCACATTATCGACTCTTTTGTCAGCTCTGAACATAACTACTTCTGCTTGGCTGTGGCTGCGTGTTTGCAAAGAGGCCGCCACCCCCGACTGGTCGTGTCTGGCTGCTCAGCTTCTGTTCTCTGCATCTGGTCCTTAGTACTCCCTGACCTTGGCTCCAGGGAGGCTGAAGTGTTGTGGGCTTTTCCATGGGGCTGCTGTGGAAGGCCTGCCCTCCTGACCCTGGCAGCGTGCTCCGAGTCCAGACACAGGCTGTGGGAGGTCCCTGGCCAGGGCCCAGAGGCAGCTTCCTGCCCTGCCACACTCTTCTCCCAGATCCTGCAGTGGTCTTGGCTGCAGGTTAGGCCTAGAGCAGGTAATCTAGAAGCTCCTCAGACAGGCAGCCTGAGCTCCTGTGGAGCCTGGAAGGCAGGGAGTAGGGCCTGGGTTAAGCGAGGTGGGGGTGTGTGTGGGGGGGTGGATTCCTTGTCCCTGAGTGCCCCATAGTAGAGCCTCACCTCCCAGGGCTCACTGTTCATGAAAACCCTGGGATCCCTCCCTGGTGACTGCACCATGAGAATCAGAGGACTGCCCGTAGTGTGTGTGTGCCCATGTGGTCCCCTGCCGGCCACCAGCTGGGATTGCTGTCCTAGGCCACACAACTCTGGATCACAGGAGGTATCTGGAATCGCAGGCTAAGGGGGTTGCTGTACCCAGCTGCACTAGGGCTCCAGAGCAGCTCCAGCAGCAGCGAGAGAGACCCTGGTTGACAGCAAATGGCCTGGTGTTTGAGCTGCCTAAACTGGTTCCCCTTCCTGGCTGTCAAAAGTAACTGTGTCAGCATATCTTGCTGGGGTAGAAGCTCCTGTTGTTCAGGGTGGTAAGCGCTTGGGGGACAGGGAGTCTGTGATAATTCTCCTTTTCTCTTCCTTCCCCAAGTTCATTTCCAGGGGGGGGACAGTGTAGGGTCTTCTTGCTTCTCCCTCTGGCGTGATCTGCAGATCTGCCCTGTGACTTTCCTAGTAACAGCTTTTGCACCGCGTCCCTGGGCCCGAGTGTCTGAGGCTCCCTCTGTCTCCCTGGGGATGGCCTGAGTCCTTCTGCTCATGTAGTAGTGATGCAGAGGAGTGGCAGCTCCCGTAAGCTAAGGGCACTTGGCCCCGGCAGTGCAGTAGATGGTGAGGCTGGGCTGGGCGCTGCGCTCTGCTCCCTCTGAGCCCAGATCCATGCAGCTCCTTTTGTGCCATCAGTGGCAGCAAAGTCCCCCACTGTGATGGCTGTCTTTGTCTTCCTGCTGATGGAAAGGGGAAAGAAAGGAGACAAGAGAGAAGCAGGCTTTTGCAAGGCAGCCATGTGGCAGTGGGCACACTGGCGGTGCCCTGGTCACCTGACTATGCCTGCTGTGAGGGAGGTTGCAGAATGTTGTCTGTAGCTGAGTAGCTGGGGGCCCACCAAAGCCCCATTCCCCAAAATGACAGCAGCATGGGTTTGGAGTTAGGTGGACATTCTCTGTCCACCCTTGTCTCTTTCCAGTTTCTTCTCTCTTGTCCCATAGACCTGTAGACTGGCCTGGGCGCTCCCTGGCTCTGAGCAATCTGCTCCCATCCCCCTCCTCGCCTCTGCAATAGCCAGGCCCAACTTGCTGCAGCCTCATGCCTTTCTCGCAGACTCCACACATACAGTGTTGTTGCCTCTGTGGAACCCTGGAGAGAGGAGTGGGGAGCGTAGGGAACAGTTCCTATCTATGCGTGCATCCTTAGCTGGGTAGGCACCCTCAGTCCTGTGCCTGGTGGTGGCCAGGAAGTCACCAGGTGTTCCCCTAGTCTCTATTGAGAACCTGCCATATGCCAGGGTGTGCTGTACATGTAGGAATATAGTGGCACATGCTCAACAATGGCTTTATCATTACAGAAGGCATTCTCTTGGGGACATAGCCAGTCAACAAATAAATAAATAATGAGGAATCACGGACAACAGAAGACGACCCCAAACAAAAACCAAACCTAAGCACACCTGGGTGCGGACTAGGGGCTGCTATTAGCTGTGTACAGGGGTGAATCTCTTCAGTGTCCTGGACCCCATGCGTCCTTTGGGTCACACTGCTGTGCTGTCCCTGGGGCTGTGCTGGCATGCTCAGCAGATGGAAGCCATTGGTCACATGCATGGTTCTTCTGTCTGCTGACAGGCTTGCCGGTAAATGCGCGTTAGCCTTTTGGGGGTGCTTGGGGGATGCGGTGAGTTCTCTCCATGGGACAGGACGGGAATATTCCCAGTGCCCTCCTGATCTGGCTGGTGCACTTACTGCCCCCACTCCTTGGTCTCCAGGGCTCCAACCTCACGGACATCTGCACCCAGCTCCTCCTGCAGGGGACCTTGCTGAAAATCTCTGCAGGCAACATCCAGGAGCGGGCCTTCTTCCTCTTCGACAACCTCCTCGTCTACTGCAAGCGAAAGTCCAGGTGACATGCTAGGGTGGGAGTCAGGGTCCTAGGTGCCAGGCGGAGGGGTTGGGACAAACCCACTGTTTTCTCCAGATGACACCTTGTGTCCAGGTTCCTTTTCCTCTTTTGTGAGTTGAGGGGTTTGTTCTAAGTTAAAATATGGTGAGAACCACATGTTATTGTAAGTTTTCTTAGAGTCACATTTAAAAGTGGTGAACCGAAACAAGTGAAGTGAATTTAAGCCATGTATTTCGTTTAAACTAACATATCCACAGGTATTAGTATATTGTGATCATTTTTGACACGTTGTGCTTTCACACTAAGTCTGCAGAGCCTGGAAGCATGTTCCTGTCCCAGTGCACTCGGTTTGTCCAGGGTGCATTGTGGGTACTTAGTATCCACTTGGGGCTTGTGCTCTGCACTTCTCAGTAGTCATGGGAGCCGAGAGGTTGCTGTGACACCAGTGCCTGGGATTCTCAGATGGGGGGAGGGGGTGGGGCTTGACAGGAGGAATGCCCTTGGCCTGCTGAGATTTGAGAGGGGAAGAAAGCATCTTGATGGTCTTTGCAGCCTCACGGATGCTTCTTGCCCTAGACCCTGGGTGCGAGTGGATGGGTGATGAGCAGAAGGTTGGATGTAGTGTGCGCCTGACTGGAAGCTTGGGAGCCGGCTGGGCAAAAGGGAGGAGAGAGCAGTAGGTGGCTGGAGGTTTGGGAAGTGAGTGGATGATTGATAAAGGTAGGCAGGGAGGAAAGAGCTCGGTGGGTGGGTGCTGAGTGGATGTGTGTGTGGATGGAATCTGGAAGGGAGTGGCTGCACACCGAGACGTGCAGGGGGTGGGTGGGGCATCGGGGGAATGAGTGAGTGCTGGAGCGGTTGGGGACTCGGACAGGGAGACCCACAGATGAGCATCCACATGGGTATGTCTGTCACCTCCGTTGCTGCTTTTGCCCAATTTCCTCTCAACACAGTCGGTTTTCTTTTCTTGTCTTTTTGAGACAGGGTCTTGCTATGCAGTTGAGGCTGGCCTTGAGCTCACTTTTGTAGCCCAGGCTGGTCTCAACCTCCCACTGATCCTCCTGCCTCAGCCTCCCAAGTGCTGGGATTAGAGGCGTGCACCACCAGGCCCAGCTCCACAGTCAGTTTTTGTACGTGGCCTCAGCCTGACTTTGTGGGTGGTTAGGAAGCCAAGAAGAGCACCTGGAACCATGGGAAATGTTCATTATTGAAAGAGTCGCTTTGTTCTGTCTTTCGCTGTCCTTCTTTGTGTTTTGCACTCCTGGGGATTGAACTCAGGGCCTCATGAATGTGGCTTGAGCACTCCACTATTGAACTACAGCCCCCAATCATTGTGATGTCACTGGAGGTTGTAAATATATACAGAATCCTTCCCTCTCCCTCATTTTTTTTTGTACTGGGAATTGAACCCAGGGCTGTGTGCATGCTAGGCAAGTGCTCTGCTTGGTGAGCTACATCCCCAGACCTTTTAAAATTTTATATTGAAACAGGCTTTTGCCAAGTTACCTAGGCTGGCCTCAGACTTGCAGTCTTATTTCCTTGGCATCTTGAGGCATGTGCTGTAATGTCGTGGGTACGTGGCGGGGTCTACGGTCCTCCCTCTGTCAAGGTCTTTTGTATGTGCATGTTATAGGCAAGCAGGGGCTTCTGGTCTGTAACACAGGCAGCAGGCCCAAGGCCTCCCTATCTGGCTTGCTTGGTCCTCCTGGTCCCTCTGGTCTGATCTCACCTCTTTCTCTTTGTCTGTAAATCTCTGCATCTCCCACATCTCTCTGGCCCCTGTTTCTCTGGTCCCCCCATCTCCTGCCCACACTTGGCCTTGATCCACCCAGAGGCCTAGTGCCCTTGGTCTCTGGATTTCCTCCCCTTCTTGTTCTCTTTCCTCACGCAAGACTAGAGGCCCGGCTGCCTCTGCCTTCCTCCTGGGCTCCTTCGTGGTCGGTGGAGCCTGGCCTTACTTCACTTGACCCTGCTTGGCTCCCAGCTGGCCAGGCCTCCTACCCCATGCCTTTCTATGCTCTCCAGAGATACATAGGTGTGGTGGGTGGGGCTTAGCTTATGGTTTGTTGGTGGGTGGGCAGGTGGTGTGTGGTCAGATGGGTGGGCAGCAGGATTGGGGTTGGGGTGGAAGCTTACAGAGGAAGGGGAAAGAGGGCGTGGTAATGCAGGTGCTTAGCTGATGGTGGCCAGTGTGCTGGGCTTTGGTGGATGGCTGTGTAGACACAGAGATGAATGGACAGGGAGGAAAAGTAGGAGGTGGGCGGCATGGCTGGCTGGAGCACAGGGTTATGCATGGGTTGTGCCAGTTTGGCAGACAGAGATTCCTACCTTTCCATGTCCTTGCTCCGCAGGCTGAGAATGGGCTCAGTGCCCAGTGCGGCCCTTTTCAGATCTTCTTCTCTGCTGTTGTATCTTAGGGATGAAATAAAATGGTGACTTTCCAGAGGCTTCCAAGCTCCTTCATCTGGCAGGGTGGCAGCTGAGAGCTCAGGGCCCATTCTGAGCCCCCTTTGTGACATTGTTGCCTTCTTGCTGGCGGCCCTAGCCTTGTCACCTGCTATCTCTGAGTCTCCATTTCTGTGTCTATCAGCCTCCTCAGACTGTAGTGAGAAAGCTGGTCATGGTTCAGGTGATGGGCTTTGGGTGCACCTGACTTGGTCTTGGTTTTTTCTCCCATAACTGGGGACTGTGCACCCTCCCCCTGCTTCCTGATCGATCTCTGCCCAGCCACTTCTCTAGTTTTGTGGCTTAGCCTTTCTGCTTCTGTTTCTTCATGTACAAAGCAGTGCCCTATCCATGTACCCAGCAGGGTTGCTGCAGAGATGGATGCGCTAAGTGCCAGGTGCAGAGTAAGGGCACAGCACACAGTGAGGGCACAGAGTAGGGCCTGGCCGCTGCGCTTCGATTGCATTGCCCTGGGATTCTTATTCAGGCCGCCATGTGTTCAGGCCCCTGCCCTGGCCTTCCCTCCCTGTCCCAAGGCAGTGCTCTTCCACTGGAGCCTGGGAGTCTCTCTCTCATCCCTGCAGTGTGTCTCGTCCTTGCTCGTCCTTTCCCTTCCATCTGGTCCTTAGGGTCTCTCTGCTGCTGCCTCATGTCCCCCACCCCCTAACTTCCCTTTCCTGCCTGGCCCTCTGGTCTCACAGGGCCACCTGAGTGTCTTCCTTTGGCCCCTGTGAAGCTACAGTCAATGCCAACCAACCCTTCCCTGGCATCTGGCTGGAGGCTCCCAGAAGCAGCTGCTTTTCAAAGAAGCCTGGGACCTCTGTGACCTGCTCCCACTTCTGCTGGATTGGCTGAGCCCCAGGGCAGGTTCTTCCTCCTGCCCCAGGGCAGGCTCTCTTGTCAGGAGGGTGTCCGCTGACACCAGTTGTGTTTATAGAGAACTCCAGTTCTCTACGTGGATCCTCCTGGGTCCTCCCTGCTGCTGCTGTGGTGTGCTCTTTTAAGGCCAGTCCCCACGTTGATTTTCTAAAGGAGCCAGCTGGTTGGAAGGAAGGGGGGTACTGTCTTCTAGAGAACCCAGCATGCAGCCAGCCTTCCTGCCCCTGCCCTCAGTCAAAATCGAGTGCTGAGTCTGGGGCTGGGCACGGGGGGAGGAATTCCTGTCTGGCTTGTGTGGTCACACGGTGCCCTGCGGCCTGGTGTCTCCTGGTCTTTGCCTGCACAGTGCAGGGCATTGCTGTCCAGGATGTGGGCCAGGGTCATGGAGCAGAGTGCCCTGGACTAGTTTGAAAGCAGAGGCTCCTTGGATGCCTTTGTTTTGGATGGGAATGTTTGGATAGCCTGCCCTCCGAGCTAAGAAGGGGAAGCTGAGGCCCAGGACTGCTGAGTCTGCTGTATCTGAGCTGCTTGCTCAGCATCTTAGGAGCCACAGTAGCGTGTGGCGGCGGCTAAGAGCACCAAGGCGCTGCTGCTTGCCGGCCTCGTGACCGTGGGCAAGTTACGTCAGCTCCTCGTGCCTCTGTCTTCCTGTCATGGTAGGGGGGTAAAAGTGATTCCCATCCAAGCAGGCGAGTTTCGTAGGATGAGTAAGGTATGGAAACGTCAGAGATGTACAGAGGCTAGAATAAGGCCTGGAGTGAAGAAGAGTGAGTGAGAGGTGGAAATATACATATGTGTCTTCCTTTGGGTTCTCGTACATACCTCACACAAGTGATGTCTGATGTAGGAAGGACCCTTTCTCCATCCTGTGCCTGTCCCAAACTGTCTCCTCTGTTTTTCCTCGTTCTTAGTAAATGCCGCCAAACCTGTGTTAGGATTCCAGAGAATGGACAATGTGTGTGTGTGTGTGTGTGTGTGTCCGTGTATCCAGATCTGTGTGTACATGCACAATTGTGTAGAAAGTGTTTATGGAATTGGCTCCCAAGAATGTGGAGGGAGGCTGCCCACCACCAGATCTGCAGTGGGCACACTGAGGATCACGGACAGCCTGTGTGCAGTTCGTGTCCTAAGAGAGGCAGCGGATGACCTAGGTGAAGCTGCCAGGTCAGCGGGAGTGTGACGATGGTAGGGACGTTTACCCCAGAGCTCCAGGCAGAATCAGCATCATCTTTGACTCTGAGCTGATCTTCCCCTGCTTGACCAACACATCCTTCTTATTTTGTCTTCACATTTTATCCAGTCAAAATTGTAGGAAGATTGCGTGTGTGTGTGTGTGTGTGTGTGTGTGTGTGTGTATGTGTGTGTGCATGGTAGGCTGATTCTTGACCCCTACCTCATACTGTACACAAAAATCAACTTTAGGTAGACTGTAGATTTCAACAGAAAAGTTAAAACAAAGCTTCTAGAGGAAAGTGTAGGAGACCATCTTCATGATGCAGGGTGAAAGAAAGATTCCTTAATACAATAAAGAGTACAATTATAAAGGAAAAATGGATCATTAGATTACATTTAAGTGAAAAACTTTTCACCAAAAGATACTGTGAAGAGAGTGAAAAGGAGGCCACAGCCTTGGGGAAGACCTTTGTAGTACATGGAATTGCCAGAGAATGCGTATTCAGAGTGTCTGAAGATGTCCTATCAGCAAAGTTGGCCCTCTGCTTACATTTATAAATAAAGTTTTATTGGAGCACAGACACTGCCATTCATTTATGTATATTCTGTGGCTACTTTGGCGTCACAAGGACAGGGATAAATTATTGTGACAGACACTGTAGGACCTGAAAAATTAAAATGGATACTATCGAGCCCTAATGTTTTTAAAGTGCCAACTGCTGCTAGAAGCAATTAAGAGAAGACAATGAAGAAAAAGTAAATGCAACAAAAAATGGGCAAGGGACAAATGTTTCACAGAAGAAAACTTTAGAAGGCCAATAAATCCAGAGATTCTGGACCTCATTACTTATCTGGGAAACAGAAAATGAACGTTCGGTGAGCTGCCACTGCTTGCCCACCAGAATGGCTACCACACAGCAAGCACCAGTGGTGGCAAAGTGTGGAGTAACCAGGGTGCCCCCGCCCTGGTGGGCCCGCAACACTGGGGCTGCTGTGTAGGCAAAGAGCCCAGCAGTGTCCACCGAAGCTGATCACACGCACCCCTTATCACTGGGGAATTCGGCTCCTCGGAATCTGACCCAAAGAAATGTGCACGCACGTTCCTCCCGAGATACGTGCAAGAACTCAGAGCAGTACCGTGGGGAGACAGGCAACTACTCGTCGCTGTCATTGCACCTAAGAATGTGGGAGACTCACAGTCAGGTGTGAAGGTAGCCAGACACGTGCGTACACGCTGTGACTCTGTTTAGGTGAGGTCAAGAAGAAGCAAGGCCCTTTGTGGCACTGGACATCAGGGTGGTGGCTCGGGCTTCTGGATGCCGAAGGTGTGAACACAAACGTGTTTACTTTGGGAAGTTAATTGAGCCATGGACTTCTTTGGGCATTTTCTGTGTTTGCGTGTGTGTGTGTGTGTGTGTGTGTGTGTGTGTGTGTTTCTATGCATGTGTGCAAACCATCAATAACTCTTACCTGGTCACTGCCATGGAGTACAGCCCACTTGGTCTCTGAACCTTACCAGATGTCTGTCTCTGAGTCCCCTGGCCCTGGAGTCAAAATATGTTCTCAGACAGTGGGTGGTATGATCGTTGCAGCTCAGCACCTAGGCGTGTGCCTGGCACAGCACCTGTTCTGATGTTGCCCTGTAGTCCTTAGCTGGGCATTCTTCCCATAGGACATGCTGGCCAGATTTTTTTTCTTTCAAATTTGTGTATTTGGTGTAGTGTCTCACTATGCAGCTCAGACTCATAGTGATCCTCCTGTTTTCAGCCTCCCCAGTGCTGGGATTACAGGTGTGTGCCATCATGCCTGGACTATGGCCAGATGTTTGTTGACTGTCTTAATTTGTTTAAGCTGCTATGGAAAAAATCACATTAGCTGAACATCCTATAGACAGCACAGCTCTGGATCCTGACAAGTTCAAGGTTGAGGTACCACTAGGCTCAGTGTGTGGCAAGGGCTTGCTTTCTGCTGTTTGTAGGTGTTGCTTATTGTGTCCTCACATGATAAAAGGGACAAGACAGCTCTCTGAAGCCCCTTTTATAATGACACTAATCCTATTCATGAGGGCTCTGCCCCACGACCTAAGCACCTTCAAAGGCCTCTGTTCCTACTACCATGACATTGGGATTTAGGATTCAGTCTGATTCTGGAGGGTTGATAACATTCAGACTGTAGTGGGGACTGAACAGGTGGGCAGTCAGATTCACTCGAGTAAGTGGATAGTGTGGATGAGGAATAGAAGGATAGATGATGACTAGGTTGGTGGATGGATGGACGGGTGGGTGGAGAGATGACTGGCTGGCCAGCTGGCTAGATGAATGAATGGCTAATGGGTGATGGATGGGTGGATGTTGTATAGGTGAATGGATGGATGGGTGGGGGGTGGATGGGTGGATGGAGGAAATGAATGGATAGATGGATTGGTGGATGGGTGGGTGATGGATAGGTACGTGGATGGATGGATGGGTGATGGATAGGTACGTGGATGGATGGATGGGTGAATGGAAGGAAGGATGGATGGATGGGTAGATGGATGGATGGATGGATG
>PVKN010043940.1:0-10165 GCA_004027915.1 Capromys pilorides
GTATTTTGTCACATTGAATGATCCTTTAGTGAGCTTCCATGCCTTTGCTGGTTTAAGATCAGGCCTGTGTGCACACATACAAACAGGAGTACACGGGAGGCAGTGTTTCACTTGTCTACTTCAAAGTCAAACAGTTTCTCTCTGTTGGTCCAGTCCATAGAAGTAAGTTTGGGCACAAGTTTCTTTTGAAAGTATGTCCTGAACATGACGCTCGCTATTAGAAAAAATTTTAAAATGAAAAAATTTTAAAACCTTGTTGTCCCCTCCCTTGAGTGAAGTGTACATTGGCATCAGTGTTTTAGGTCGAGAAATAAAGTCAGACTGAGGTAGAGGCCCTCTATTCTAATTTTCTGTAGGACTTTGAACATGAATGAGTGTTGGATTTTGTGAAAATCCTTTTCTGCATCAATTGAGATGATCATGTGGTTTTTGGATTTGGCACTATTGATACAATGTATTAGATTTATAGATTTGTGTATGTTGAACCATGCTTACATTTCTGGGATGAATACCACCTGTATTCTATTTGCCAGGATTTTATTGAGGATTTTTGCATCTATTTTCATGAGAGAGATTGGCCTGTTGTTCCCTTTTTTAGTTGCATCTTTTGCCAGTTGTGCTGATAAACCACTACTATTATGAACTATTGGACTATATATACAACTATTTTCTCTTAGCTCAATGAGAAGAAATATTTGTACTAAGTGTTTAGAAAAGCTATCATGTCTGCATCTTGTACTCTGGACAACTACTATGAAGACAACAATGTGCAATATAAAAAAAAAGAAGTGTTTAAAATTTACCATGCATGCTTAAAAATTTTATAAGGGATATAAACACTGTCTATTGCCAATATGTACCCTCCCCTCAAAAATGAAAAGAATTTTAAAATAAAAAAATTAAAAATAAATGAATAAATAAATAATGTATCACTAGAACAAAAAAGACATATACACCAACAGAACAGACTCAGAATGCATAAACTTCCCTCAACACTCTGTCACAGGGGCCAAAAGCATATGTTGGAAACAGCCTATTTGACACATGGTGCTAGAAAACTTGGTCATCTCTTTGCCAAAGATTAAAACTGGTTATCTCTCACCACATACTAGATGAAAATCAAAATGGATCAAAGACCTGAACATTAAAACAAACATTAAGTCTATTGGAAGATAAAATAAAAAAGAGAAAATAGATAAAACAGTTAAAGACACGGGTGTAGGGAAGATTTTCTAAACAACTCAGTTGCACAAGACATGAAAGCATGGCTGGACAAAGGGTTTATATCAGTCCAAAAAGCTTCATTTCAGCAGAAGAATCAATCTGTAGGTGAGGAGATCTTCTCTGGGAAAAAAAATTGCCAGCTACTCTAGAATGTGCAAGGAACACCCCAAAATTAAACCACCTCAAATTAAAGATCCCATCATAAACTACCTCAGATTAAAGATCCCATCAAGAAATGGGGGAGAGACATGAATGGACACCTCACTAGGCTTTGCCAATGACAACTAACTGCCCAACCCTCCATTCTTGGAAGTCTATGAGATGGTTATCAGGAGTCATGGGCGTCCTGTGCCTGTGGTCAGCTCTCTGCTGTGTGGAAACACTGCTGCCTAGAAGAATCTCCAGAGTGAGGCTCATACGGTCCTCGGTCCCTCCTAGCATGAACCTTCACACATGTAATGGAAAGAAGAGAAGTTTTCCACACTCGGCTTACTTGCCAGACCCTTGGGGAACCTGGGAAGGATACTCTGCCCTTCTAAAAGTAGAGGAAGTGGAGGCTGGGAGTATCAGAGCTGGCTGAAGTAGCATTTGTGAACATTACCTTTCATTTATAAGGACACCAGGCATTTAGGAAGGAATGTGATTTATATAATATTTATTTGTGCTGTATTTCTGTATTTTCTAAGTTATTCATTTATCCAAATGGATAAAGTACTTTTTTGTGCTAAAGAAGGGTTATAGATTAGCTATCAGAAAGATGCATGCCAATCATTTCCTTTCATTTGTTGCCTCTTGACTCAACCCCAACATTTGAAAAGGATTTGCAGAACTGACAAGGTGTCTTGTCCAGGAGAGAAGACTGGAGGGCCTCACCTTAGGCTGGAGGGAGGGCATCCTTCAGTGTCTGCCCTAGTACCAGCCGAGTGCCAGAGGGTGTGGAGGAGGAGCCTCTGGGATCCTTGGCCTTGTACCACACAGCTCACCAATGAGATAGTTATCGTCCTTATCTACAAGGGTCTGTCAGTTCAGAGGCATATGTAAGCTTCCAGCGTTCCTGTAATCCTTTCTGATCTCTCATTTACATTGCTTATTTCTGTCAGGGACTCTGTTCCCTACCTTGCTGGTCCTGGTGATAAGCAGAGAAAGCTCCTCAAGTTCTTTTTTGTTCCACATGCCCATAGAATAGCTTCTCTCTGTTTCTCTGTCTCTCTGTCTGTCTCTCTATGTCTCTGTCTGCCTCTCTGTCTCTGTCTCTCTCTCTGTCTCTCTCTTTTCTCTCCTCTCCATCTCTTTCTTCTCTCCACCCCAAGTGAATCTGCAGACTCATTGCAAAAATCCTTTTCCATCAAGTTTAATACACTGTCGCTCTTTGAGAATCTCTTTCTTTTAGTATTCAGTTTGGAGTTTCAAGGCTGAGGCTTTAGAAGATAATGGAAAGATTTAGGCCAGACCTCTCCTGGTTCTGTATTTATCCTGAACAAAGCACTGTCTGGTTGCCAACTTGAAGCAGGGGAAGATAAAAAGGTAAATGTACAGGGAGACAAAGCAATCACAGGTTGGTATTTCAAAATATTATCCTAGACAATGAGCGTTATGAGGTATGTGCAGGAGATTAAGAAACAAATAACACTGATAATATTTATTGAGATTCACCTGCTGAGGGAATATTGGACATACAGTCTACCTTGCCTTCCCAACAATGCTTTATAGGATCTTAGTATTTTTCATGTTAGATGACACTGAAGTACTTCAAATCTTAGTAATTGAATATAAAAGTCAGTACCCTTTGAAAAATGCAGAACTAGAATATGATTTCCACAGCAGCCTGGGACTCCTCTATTTCAAAAATAATTGTGAATTGAGGAATGAAAAGGAACAGGACAGAAAAGGGAGGAATGTCCTACTGTCATACTCTACGAGGATGAGGATGCAGGTTGAATGTCCTCTTACTGTGGGGCAGCCACCGAGCCGTACCTCCTGCTCCCAGTCACTGTTTGTCAGTGGGCAGCTCCTCCTCCTTCCTCCCCTGCCCTCTCTCTATTTCACTTCTAATTTTTTTCATTTGTATTTGCAATTTTTCACCTGTTTCAAATCAGAGTTTCGCGTGTTAGCTTTACTTGAAAGCCTTTGATTTAGCCTTTTACCTGAGGACTAAGCTTTGATGTAAAGCTAGGCTTTTTGTGGCGTCTGTCCCTCCCTCAAGCATCTGCTTCTTTTGTCTATACCCGGGCATGAAATGTGCCTGACGACCCGCTGAGCCATAGAAATGATCTTTGAAAAGTAGGGAAAATGACTGGGCTGGTAGGCTCCCGAGATGCCTCTCAGATTGTGGCTGAAGCAATTTGGAACTTTCCCACCACACTGTCCTTAGTTGATGTGCCTGCCAGGAGGGCTGCCTTCCTAGGAGCTGGAGCAGGAGAGCTGTGGTTTGAGCTAATATGGTTTTGGGGAGGAGGTGGTACAGCTTTTTACCGTCCTCAATTCCTGCTGTATTGTGCAAGAGGTGAGGGATACCTATTGATCACTGAACTTCTGGAGGGGGCCTTGCCAAAATAACTCCACGGGTGCTCCCAGCAGAGTTCTTTATATCTATCTTCTGCAGTGGTCTGAGGAGTATCAATCCCAGGGCGCTTTTTAATTGGAATGGCTGTTCAAACAGTAAGAGTGATTTCACAGTTTTCATCCTCCCCCTATCCTCTGGCCCTTTTCTCTTTGAAAGAATGGCTTATTTTTCAATATTGAATTCTCTTTTCTGTTTGAAAACAACCCATAGGATGCTTTAAAGAAGGTCAGGCAAATGAGAAGTATCAACTCAATTTTCTGTACTGGTATAAGTAAGCAAGCTATTAAAACAAAAGAAACTCTTTTTCTCCCTATTATTATAGCATTACTATCAACCCTGCTTCTCCTCTTATGCAAACAACTTGCCAAGTGAGCAGGCTGTCTACCTTCCCAGCACCCGGGGATATTATAAGAAAAGGGGCCAATTGGTAGGGCTGTCTGAAAAGAAAGTACACTGTTTTCTTCTTTGCACTTGGCTACGGCTTGTATCTAGATGTCCCCCCAAAGTGTTCTGCAGTCTTGGTGGAGGTTTTCAGAGGTGCATAGGTCTGGAGTGTGTGACACTAGGATTGATTCATGATGTGGTCCTAGGATTAAGGGTACCCATCCCTGGCAGCCTGGATGGAATATGAGGGACAGAAAGAAAAAGGCTGTTGTCACTGCTTGTTGCTTGCTGATTTTCCACTATATTGCTGCTTTGAAGCCTTCTGCCCATCATGAACTGTTTGTCCTCTGAGATGCTACTCTGTCTTGGAGGTAGCCAGCTATGGACCGAAACCTGTACAAATTGTGAGTCACAAAATTGTGAGCTTTTAACTTTGGGTATCAAGCATTTTATCTCAGCAAGAAATGTAACTAAGACACACATATTTGCCTTAGGCCCACTCCTGGCTACTGAAATTTCTTCTAGGAGCTAGGAGTCCCACTTTTGGCAGCCTGATTTCTAATATTTGGGTTGTCTAGAATAAATTGTCCAGAGTCAGACATTTTCAAGGCTCTTTATGATACTTTATTTAATTCTTAATCATTCTTTCCATTTTATAGATGAGTATGCAGAACCCCTTTCCTATTTTACAGATGAGGCATGGAGAAACTGACCCTGGGTGACTGTGACCTCTGTTGCCCACAGCTTTCTCAGTCTTTCTCACAGTGCTAGTCACTGCTACCTGAACAATGTTGTCCCCACTCCTCAGGTCCAAGTGTGGACATGGAAAACTACTTAATGTGTCCTGATGAACAGCCTTACTTCTTCCTTGGGTGTTTATGCATATCATTGGTAATTAACATTTGTATAAATCCTCTTGTTTATAACTCTTTCTAAGGTTTTATCTGCATATTATGGTTTATGTCTAGTTGTCCTCCCAAAGCCTTCTGCAGTCACGGGATGGGGACCTCTAGAGTTTGAGCTTACCTCATGGTCCAGTGGGATTATGGGTCTTGGTACTGCTGGGGTTACGGATGTGAGCACTATATAGAGTTGAGCCTGGGGCAGATAGCCTGAATGCAGCTTAAGGGAGACAGACTTCCTCTCTGTTGCCTCTGGTGTCACTGATGCTGTCACTCCTCTATCTGTTCTTGCTCTTCTGCAGCCATGAGTGGCTGCTCTCTGCCATGTGCCTCTCTGCCTTGGAGCCAGCTGAGGATGGACTGAAACCTCCAGTAACTGTGAGCTAAATAAACCTTTCCTTCCTTCCCTTTGGGTGTTGGGTATTTGTCTCAGCAATGAGAGAGCAATTCCACAGCAATTCTGTGAGGTTAAGAATCGAGATGTTTCCAGGGTACATTTTCTGATAAAATTACACAATACTGGAAATGATACATGCAACAATAGTACCAAACAGGAGAGACTTGAGCCAAAAGAGAGAATCATATTTTTATGAGCCAAATATAGAGCAAATGCAGTGGTTCTGCCTTATACACAGTTTTGATTCTACGGTTTCAATTGTCAAGTACAAGCAAGGATCATTAAGTAGAAGATTACAGAAATAAAAAATTCACACTTTTGTTAAAGCTTGTGCACCATTTGCAAAACATAATGAAATATCCACCATGCTGCTCTTTGTCCTTTGTCTAGTATGCCTACATGACATACATTACCCTCACATTAGCTACTAAATAGGCTGCATGGTTATCAGATTGGCACACAGTCAAAGCGCTATGTTTAAGTAATTCTTGTCTTACTTAATAATGTCTCAAGTCATAAGGCTAGTGATGCTGGCCATTTGGATATGGCAAAGAAAAAACTTCAAATTTTTTTTTTTAAAACAAAGTTCTTGGTTTAATTTTTTAAAATATTTTCTTTATTTGATATAGGGTTTTGCTATGCAGTTCAGGCTCATAGTGATTCTCTTTTCTCAGCCTCCCCAGTGCTGGGATTACAGGCACGTGCCACCATGCCCAGTCAGGGCTGGCATGGCATGTGGTACCAGGGCTTGAACTTTGATCCTTGTGCTTGCCAGGCAGTCACTTAGACCATTGAACCACTTCCCCAGCTCAGATTCTTGGTTCAATAAGGAAAAAGAAAAATATCCTATGCTGGAATAGCTAAGACCATAAGAAATTTCTATCTGTGAAATTGAAGTGGAAGAAAGAAACTTGGGCTAGTTTTGTTGTAGCTCAAGTCACCAAAGTTAGACCTAGGGTGCATAATAAATCTTAGTTAAAATGGAAAAGACACTAAATCTGTGTATATATGTATGGAGAAAAAAATATATATATATAGGATGTGGTGCTGTCCACGTTTTCAGGCATCTGCCAGGGCCTGGGAGGAATGCCCTGCAGTTAAGGGGGTGCTTTGTACCAACATGGAGCCAATACCTTGGAGCTCTTGGGCTCTAGACTAGGACACAGAGAAGAAGCAGCAAGGTCTTGACTTCTAGGGAGAATAAGGCCTTACATATTTTCATGGAAGACAGGCAAATATAGCCAGGCTACAGAATGAAGCTAGGAACCAGCATAAGGCATCCTGACCTTGGGAAGAGGCCAAAGCCTGAATAGCCATGACTGCTGCTCGGAGCTATGGCTTGCAATAAACAGTGTTCCCAAGGAAAATAATAGTTCATGTTCTAGCCTTGCAGCTGTGGACTAAACCAAATCTTTCACACCTTTGTGGACTGTATGGCCAATAGCACTCATACAGCAGCAGGCCTATTGATAACCTTGTTTTAGTGTTGTCATGGACTGGTGGATAAAAATACCAGGATAGGATAGGTAGGGTAATTGATGATAAAGTGAGGAATTATACTTTGTGAGTATAGGTGTCTTTTCCAAGAAATATAGATGATGCCTCTTCTGTAGAGATTGTGGTATGGGGTCACTAGTGTGTTTATGTGCAAATGAAAGAGTCAGTGAAGAAGGTTGGGTAGAAAAGTATAGAAGGTGGATTAGGGTGGCAGAGGCTGAGTTTTACACATGATGCTTTGAGATAAAGGTATTGGAAGTGGAATCTCCTATTAATAAACAATGGTACAGCTTGTATACTTAGTCTCCCTTTCACAGAAGACTGCTGAAATATTGAGGTGCCATGGAGACCAGCATGGGTGGAGATGTGCCTTATTGGGGGTGAGGCCTGTGAGGAGTGAGGGCTATGAGTGAACGTGGGGTGGTGGCTGAAGCCACAGAGTGCAGGCCAACAGGACAGGGAGTAGAGTGGCACGTAGGGCTAATGTGAGGGCGGGGCTGAAGGGCAGCAGGTCCCGCAGCAGGAAGCTCCTGCACATGTTCACAGAATGTGCAGTGAACAGTGAGTTTTAAAGGCACGTTCTGTGGATATTCAGGATGGAAGGATGAAGGAAGACATTCCTGTATCAGCAAGTAGGACTAGGAATAAGCAAGATGCATGTATTTGTGTTAGTGCGATATTGAAATATTTGTTTACACTTAGGGGCATTCTAGGTATATTTCCTTATGTATCTGTTTCCTTCTGTTAGATTTAGTCTAAATTGCAGAGATTACATTTTACCTGCCATGGTGGCTAATACTTGTTAGTTGAGAGAATAGTGTGAAGGATATTACAACATTTCTTAATTAGGTTTGTCAAGACTTGAAATAGTTAACATAAAAGACAATGCGAAAATATGTAAATAAGCGTTAGGACTTAATATTTTTTTTGGAAAACTTTAGGATAATATTTTCAATGTGGTATCATTTTAAAAAAATGTATTTGGTTGTTAAAGGATCTCACCATGCAGTTTGGACTCATAGTGATCCTCTTGTTTTCAGCCTCTCCAGTGCTGGAATTACAGGCATGCCTTGCTATGCCTGGACTCTGGCTGGTTTAGCCCACCCTGTGGGTAGGGTAGACAAGACATGTGGGGCTGGGATTGAACCATGGTTCAAGGCTTGCCTAGGCAGGTGCTTTAGTCAGCTGAGCTATTTTTCTGGCCCTCATCTATTTTATTTGCATTAACATAATAGAATTTTCCTCACGCTGCTCACTCATTATTGTTAGGATTTAAGTTGTGTGACCACTGCCAGTTATAAGCAAGAAAGAATATAATGAAAATTAAGAAAAGGACATTCACATTATTACAATAACTTTTGGATATCTGTTTTTAGTACTAATTGAATCATACCACAATAATAATAAGTAAGTTAAATACATTAAGTCCATTCTAATAATTATTCTATTATCTGCCATCTAAATGCAAATGTGAATTTAAAAATAATGATTTTTATAAACAGAAATTATATTGGTCAGAATTTTATAGGCCCTAAGATTAAAACTCTCAGGGCTGGGGAGATAGCTCGGCAGCCTAAGTGCCTGCCCGGCAGGTATAAGAACCCAGGTTTGATCCCCAGTACCTCATGCCTGCCTTGATGCCCTGAAATCCCAGGAGCACTGAGATGGCCCCTGAAACTGGGCATGGTGGCACATGACTGTAATCCCAGAGCTGGGGAGGCTGAAACAGAGGACCACTACAAGTCTGAGCTGCATAGGGAGATCTATAACAAATAAATACATTAATTTAAAAAAATTAAAACTCTGAATTTAATAAAGGAAAAAAAAGCCAGTGACCAGAATTTGGAAAATATTTTGGGAAAATATAAATATTGTAGTTACCCTCCCAGGCACTAACCTGCCCAAGATTTCTGTATTTTGATGTTCCTATATAGTGTGCAATACCTGCCCATATTGAATGGGGACTGTGACAGTTTGTTAGTCAGCTTGACTGGAATAGAGAGAATCCTGGAGGGGTGGTTTGATGGCGAGGGTATTCATCTCCTCTCATGGTTAGCCCATCTGTGATTTCATAGCTGAATAAGCTGTCAGGAAGTGGGGCCCTGGAGGGAGAAGGTGGATCACTGAGGCTCTGATTTGAAGGGGGCTGTTGTTCTTGGGACTGCTAAGCTGTGTTCCATGGCCTCGGCCATGGGGCATGGTGCTTCCTTCTGCTTTGGAGGTGCTGACCATGAACGAGACCTCTGAAACTGCAAGCCAAAAGAAATCCTTCACCCCTTAAGCTGCTCAGGTCAGGAATATTGGCCACAGCAAGGAAATGCCTTCTGTTCCCTGAGCTAGTTTGCATAATTAACAAGAAATGGTAGAGATGACAACCACATGTGTGCTAAGAGGCAGGATAGTAAAAGACATGGTTTGAACATCCTTCTTTCCCCTGTTGCTATGGGGGAAAAGCCAGCCACTCATAATAGTTTGAATGAGTATGCTTATGAGTCACTATGAAGAGGCCCATGTGCAGAGAGACAAGGGACACCTGCAAGTAAGGAGCCACCAGACAGGGATGTAAGCTGCCTTGGAGGTGGATCCAGCCTTAGTCCTTCAAATGACAGAAATCTGAGCTGAGATCTCCGTGGAACCTTAGGAAGGACCTTGTTCTAAAGTTACTAGGCTAAAATGGGTGCTTGACTCACAGAAATTCCATGAGATAATGCCTGGTCATCCCTTTTTAGCTATTGTTTTGGGGTCATTGTTAGACAGCTATTGATAACCAAAGTAACTTTGTGTTCCCCTATGCTGTTCCAATTGATTTGCGGTGTGTTGACACTTAAAATCTTCAAAACCTCAAGAATTGATACTTCCAGAAGCAGGTAAAGATTTGTGCGATGGGAGTCTTTTCTCTTTTTGTAGGGCTAAAGCACAGATAGAGAAGGGAAAGATAAAACCAACAAACACAAACAAACATCAAACAAAAATGCCTTTATTTTTGCTGACTCTACTATTCGACAGAAGTGTATAGTGCGTATTTGTTGATCTGGCTCTTAAATTGCAGCTTTTATTTCACTTTCTCAAGAAATAGTAGTATAAATTTTGATGGTTAATTCCATGTGTCAACTTGATTTGGCCAGGAAGTGCCTAGATATTTGGTTAATCATGATTTCTGGGTTGTCTTTGGGCATGCTTTTTTTTTTTTTTTTTTTT
>PVKN010043941.1:0-10156 GCA_004027915.1 Capromys pilorides
GGGGAGGGGAAGGGAGGGGAGGGAGAGGAAACAAATTATGAAGTACTTACTTTCCACTTAGGTTCCTGCCTAGGGATCAGTAACTTTTTTTCAAGTCAACTCTGACAGTAAACTTCCCTTTGAGAAAGTCCTTTACCCAGGTGTGACTGCTCTGGGCAAGGGAAAATGTTTTAGTGATGTCAGCATGTGTTTTATTTAAGAGGTATGAGTAGGGTTATAGAGGATATAGAGGTGGGATAGACTTTTTTAAAAAATTTTTATTTTATTTTATTTTTCTTAAAATTCATTTGTTTGTTTGTGTTATGGCTGGCTCAGTCTGCCCTGGGGTTGCAGCTGGCGCAGCATGTGGTGCTGGGGATGCAGCCATGGTCCCTGCAGTTGCCTAAAGTTTCCGATGCAGGCGCTTTAGACCGCTGAGCCATCTCACCAGCCTGGGATAGATTTTTATTTATAATGATTTCTAATTTTCATATGCTTCTTTTTAAAAAAAATATATGTATTTGTATAATAAAAACTTGAATTTTTATTATGGTTGAGAATTATGCTTTGTGATTAATCTGATCACTTAATCTGGGAGGTTCAGGAAAGCTTGTACTTAGGTGGCAAACCCGGAGCTGAGGAAGCAGTATTTGGAAGTGAAGGTCAAGAAGGAGCTAGTCACTTTGGGCTTGAAGACAGAGCAGGGTGCAGACCTGAGAGAGGCACTGCTGACAGATGTCACCAAATAGGATAGTGCACAGCCAGATTTGTGCATGGAGGAAGGGGCAGCTGGGGACAGGAAGGCTTACTGATCACTGCAGTTATTTAGTTGTGACGTGGTTAAGGGTTTGAACTCAGATGCTAGCATTAGGATGGAGAGAAGAGCAATTTCTTTTTGATAGTTATGGACAACTTCCAAGAGTAGATAGCTGATTAGATGGCAGTAGAGGATGGAGATTTGGGGATGCCTGAGATTTTCGCCATTGTGACTGGTTACCTGCTACCTAAATTAAACAGCATATGGAAATCTAAGAAAGGCCATATGAGGTAAAGTACGAAGGGGAAAGAAATAAAAGTGGCATAGTGAAGAGATAGTGTAATTTTAGAAACATTTGTATTTGAGAGCCCTGTGGAACAAATATATGCATATAGACTGTGAGAGGTAGTTAAGTATGTTTTCTGGAGCAGTTCTGGCCAATAGGACTTTCTGCAGTGATGGAAATGTTTGATCATTGTGTGTCTGTTAGGGTAGCTACTAAAATGTGACTCAGTGTTGGCAACAAGACAGGTTTGGTAAATGCTGAGAACTTAATAGCATCTTGATGGATTAGATCTCTTAGACGGGTAGGCTAGGTAGTATTAGACTGTAATAGGCTGGTGGAATTAAGTAGGAGTTCAAGAGCCCATTGGTGCTTATAATTAGTGTAGGCAGTGACAGAATAGAACACGAATTGGTATGTGTTCAAGGTCAGGAAGTCAACAGGAAGACAGGTACTATGGTAAATAGGGTAGTTATACAGTATTTTTTTATGTGGTAGATTAACTCATTTTGTAGTTACTAATTCAGGGTTTGCGTGCCAGGTATTCCACGTGCTGAATCATAGTGAAGAGTAAAACCAAGTCCCTGCCTTCATGAAACTTAAAGGACATGTACACTTGTATTTCTTCTTCCTTTTTTTTAAGTGGCTTTACTGAAGTATGATGCACATACCATATGGTTCACTCCTTGAAAATGTACAGTTCAGTTGTTTTTACCATATTCAAAGAATTCTGCTACTTTCACCATAATTAAGTTTAGGACATGCTATCCTTTCTCCCCAAGAAGCCCTATGCCTTTCAGCGGTAACTCTCCGTTTCTCCCTAACTAGTCCCCTTCATTCCATCATAGGCAACCACTAATCTGCTTTCTGTTTGTGTAGGGGTTTGGCCTGCCCTATGGAGTTTGTGTACATGAAACCATCACAATATGTAACTTGCTATGTCTGGCTTTTTTCACTCAGTATGTCTTCAAGGTCCTTCCATCTTCCAGTATATAACAGAACTTCATTCCTTTTTGTAGGTGGAATAATGCAATATTCCTTTACGTGGATACTGCATTTATTTCTTTGCCAGTTTGTGGACATGTGGATTTGTTTTAGGTTGTTACTAATCGTGCAGCTATGTCTACACATACGACTTTGTGTGAACATGTGGTTTTGCTCCTCTTGGGTATATCCCCTGCAGAATTGCTGGTGATGTGGTAACTGTTTCACGCCATGGTGACCTGCCAGACTTTCCCCACACAGCTGCACCATTTGACATTTCTGATGGCAATAAGGATTATAGTTTCTTTGCATCCTTGATGTAGCTTGCTGTCATCTTGTCATTCTGGTTGATGTGAAATGATATTTCGTTGAGGTTTTGATTGCCATTTTTCTGATGATTTCATGACGTTGAGCATTTTTTTCTTGTGCTTCTTGACCTTTTCTGTATTTTATTTGGAGGAATAATATATGTAGATTCTTTGTCTATTTCAAAATTGGATTACTTCTTTATTGTTCAGTTATGGTTCCTTTTTTAGATACAGTCCCTTATTAGTACAGAATTCACAAGTATTATCTTACATTCTGTGCATTATCTTTCTTTCTTGGTGGTTTTCTTTGAAACACAGGTTTTAACTTTTCATGTTGTCTAATTTGTGTTTTCTTTGGTTGCTTGTGTATTAGTTGTCATATTTAAGAAACTTGTTTAGTGCAAGGTCATGAAAATGTGCTCATATTAATTTTGAGGTACTTTTTCCTGTGTAGTATAAGGAAAAGGTCAAATTTCATTCATTGATGTACAGGTATCTAGTTGTAGCATCAGGTGTTAATAATATCTTCTCAGTGGATTGTCTTAATATTATCTAAAAAGCAATTGATAAAAACATAGGGTTTTTTTTTTTTTTTCTTTGAGAGTGGGTCTCATTGTGCAGTTCAGGCTGTCCTTGAACTCACTATGTAGCTGAAGCTGGCCCGGAACTGCTTGACAATCCTTTCTCAGCCTCCCTAGCTCTGGGATGGTAGCCATGCACCACCACCCCTATTTTTAGAATTTTAAATCTGTTCCATTTATTTGCGTGTCACTCCTTATACTAGTATCACATTATCTTGATTATTGTAGTTTTGGAATATGTTTTGAAATTTGGAATTAAATCCTCCAACTTTGTTTTTTTTTTCCCTTGATTGTTTTGGCTGTTGGGGTCCCATCTACTTCTATCTAAACTATACTTTAAGCTTATCAATTTCTGTGTAAAGAAAGACACATTGGATTCCCATACATAGAATTTTATTTTGGTTTGATGAGTAGTGTGATCTTAGCAGTTAAGTCTTCCAGTGCCTGCATGGGATTTCTTTTCACTTGTTTAGGTCATCTTTTAAGTTTTCCACAATGTTTTATAGTAGCTGAATAGTACGTATATGTTTTTTACCTTAACATTTAATGGTTACCTTTATGTCATGGCAGAAATTCATGAGTGATTATGTTTGTTTGTTTGTTTTTTCTGTAGTATACAGTCTGCTCATTTCCCATCATGTTAAAATAACTCTTGATCTTAGTACTCATTCCTTTCTACCTTGCCATCAGTATGCATTTGTTTTTAATGTGTTGCACTCTCCACCTTTCCAAAGTGTTATCTTAATTTCTGTATCTCTGATGTCTATAGAAACACATACTTTCTCTGCTAGTTTCTTAGTATATGTGGTAGTTCCACTTGAAGACTTTCCTTAGCCTACAGTCAAGAAAGCTGTCTTCTTGTGCACTTGTATAAGCTTATCTGTTGTAAATTTTAGCATACCAATTTTAGGAAAAATTTGTAAAGAATTTTTAGAAGCAAATTCAGACTTGGCTATCCAAGGGCTTCTTGGCCCTTCCCTGTCTCTGTGTATTTGCTTGAGCTTTCCCTGGAGTACTCCCTAAAGGAAAGAAACGTACCTCAAGTCTTTACTCTATCCTGTTAGTCTAATTGTTTATTTGACTGGATAACTTATTTCTTTGGTAAGCATGTTTATTCCAAATAACTGCATTCTCAGTATGGATTTTTGTATCTAAGCGAGATAATCATTGACTTTAGTAATCAAAATGTCATCTGATCGTTACAGAGCAATCATGTACAGTTTATTCATGTTTTCTTTATACCTTTGCTTTCCATCAGGCCCTTCTTAAAATTCCATTTTCTTTGACAATCCATATCAGAACTATGTTAATACCTCAGGTCAGTTCCCCCATTCATTCATAAATAGGTTTTCTTCTATAAGATTTTGTTAACTTCAAACTGTTTTAAGCCTTTAAAATTGTGGGATCCCTTTTACTTTTCTTCTTTTGAACCTTATCTGCCTTGTTCAGCTCTCGAAGAGATGCAGCATGGGACACTCCAGTGAAGCACATAAATTCTTAGTAGAACTTTATCCAAAATCTTCTTTGGTAAAAGCTGAATCATTTAGAAGGAAGCCTTTAGTGTCTATTTATTTTTCTGCCTCAAAGCTTACAGCAGGGGTTTTCTTTCTCTTTAACCGCTAAGAATTTCTTTTATTTTTTTTTCTTCTATAGATCATATCTTTTGAAAGATTGTGTACTAACAACCACAACTTGTTAAATAATTTACCATTTGAAAAATTTATTATCCCTAATTGGATTGCTATTGCTTTTGGGTTCTTTGAGCACAGTTTGAATATCATTGATGAACTGGAACATGGACTTTAAAGGTGACCAGACCTAAATAAGATCCTGGCTTTCACAACTAATGATTGTGAGTACTGGGCAGGTTATCTATTAGTTCTTAAACTTTACTCATCTTTAAAAATAGGAATCTTAACTTTGAAGAGTTTTTAGAGAGATTAATAAATGTGGGCATTCTCAGTATAATCCTGGGCATCTATTTCTAATATGGTATTGTCTATATTCTTTTAGTTCATTTTAATCTCTTAGCCATATAGTAATTCTGGACCCCCCAAAATGCCTTTTCACCTTATGTAGGTGGCAGTTTTTGTTTGGATAGCATCATATAAGTTGTAGCAGGTGCTTTGTGAAGTAATGCAGATGTAAGAATGTACAGAAACAGGTGCATAGGTAGTTGGTGGTTGTTTCAGCCTCCTTGTATACAGCTATCTTTTATTTTCACTTCGGTCTTGTGGGAAGAGCGACCTCATTTCACTAGTTAGCCAGCCTTATCACAGCAGCACATGGCAGGCTTGCAGATCCCTCCGTGGTACAGTGTCAAGCTAAGGAGTCTGTACCTTAAGTGTAAGGGATGCCAGTGTAGGAATAATTGAAGTTCATTTATTCTGAAATACAACAGGAACCTGAGAAAGAAGAAAGTGTAAAATACTAAATTGTTTGAAATAAAATTGGTGTACAAATTTATTTGTTGTTGCCTTACAGTCCACAAGAATTGGAATGTCTGTTAACGCCATTCGCAAGCAGAGTACAGATGAAGAAGTTACATCTTTAGCAAAGTCTCTCATCAAGTCCTGGAAGAAGTTATTAGGTATAATTGATCTCCCTTTGCATGTATTTATGTTCTGGTTTATTCGAGCGGTTGTTGCGGTTTTTTTTTTCCTCTATGAATGTACTGAAGTTAGTGCCTCCTACTCAAGATGAGAGGAAGTCAGGTGTGTTGGCAAATGTCTATAATTATAGTAGTTGGGAGGCTGAGGCAGGAAGTTCACCACAAGTTCAAGGCCAGCCTTTGCTATACATAGTAAGATCAGGGACACCAGGAACAACTATATAGATGGATGGATGGATGGCCCAACGGATGGCTGGACGAGCGGGTGGAAGTAGGTTAGGGGATTTGTTCAACACACTCCTGATGGCAAATTCATGGTTCAGTAAATTAAGCTCTCTTGACTTCTGGCACACTTAATAGGATGAGCTTTTTAAGAATTTGTTTGCAAGGAAAAATTGTATATAGTTTTTGAAATAACTTTTTTCTTTACTTCTTAAGCTGGTTTTTTTTGGGGGGTGGGTTGTGGAGGTATCAGAAATTGGACTCAGGACTTGGTGCTTGCTGAGCAGGCACTTGTGCCACTGAGCTATGTCCCCGGCCCTTTTTCTTCACTTTTTAGACAAATGACTACATATTGACACATGCACATAATGTACAGCACTTGAATCCTTCCCTTGTCCATCATCTCCCCTATTTTGTTTTTGAGTGAGAGGTTTGATGTGAAATAGTTTTTTTAACTTATAGAAAAGTTGCAAAAGTAATAAGAACTCCTATTTCCTTTGTTAAGATCTTTTAAAATATTTGCTATATTTTATCATTATCTCTTGTTATGTTTTTCTGTTTGAGAGTGGATTGATATACTTTTTTTAATCCTGTAATACCTAAATGTGTATTTTTTTTAGAACAAATCTTATTTTATTAATGCAACTATAGCATAGGATATTTAACACATGAACAGTTTTTAATCTGTGTTCCTCGTTCCGGTTTTGTTAGTTTTACCAATAATGCCCTCTATAGATTACTTTTTTCCTACTTCAGGATAAAGTCTAGTCTGGAATCACATACTTAATTTATTAATCTGGAATTCTTAACCCCTTCTTTTTTTTCTTTTTTCATTTCTATGATATTGGAGAATATCAATATCCTTTCACCTCTTGTTTTTGGTAGCACGTACTTTCTTTGGGCTTTATCCACTGCTCTCATGATAAGATGAAATCACATCCACTTTTTTTGTTTTTCTTTTTTCCTCAGTACTGGGGATTGAACTCAGGACCCTGTGCTTGCCAGGCATGTGCTTATTCTACTGAGCTATCTCCATGACCTAGCATCCACATTTAGGCTTCTGTGGAAGTGTGTTATGTTCTTCTCAAAGTATAAAACCCAGACAGGGTTGCACTACGTGGTTTATTTTCTTTTCGTAACAAATAGATATCTTGTGGTAGACGATTTTGAGATTATAAAACCATTTCATACTTTATTAGCACCTCTCTCCCAATTTATTTAATTTTATTTAATGTTTATTTATTTAAAAGTTTAATTTATTTACTTTTTGGGAGGCAGGGTCTCACTGTGCAGCTCAGGTTGGCCCTGAGCTCACTCTGTAGCCTGGGCTGGCCCTGAATGCATGGTGTTTTTCCCACCTCAGCTCCTGTGCTGGGTTCACAGTTGTGCCCCGTGCCTGGCCTCTTCCCCAATTTAGCATCTGCTGATTTTTTAATCAAAGCAGTCTTTGATTAAAGGAAAATAATTTTTCTTTCCTTGTTTCTTTTGGTGCTGGCAAACTGAACCCGTGACTCATAGTTTTCATACTGAAATTCATCCTCAAGGGACATACATAGACACACACACACACACACACACACACACCTTTGAGACAGAGCCTTGCGAAGTTGCCCAGGCTGGTCTCCAATTTGTGATACTCCTGCCTCAGCCTCCTTAGTACCTGGGATTACAAGTGTGCCACCATACCTAATTCACAAAATGGTGATTTTTCTAAATCTTCCAGTTCTGTGTATTTGTAAGTCATCGTCACAATTTTTGCTCTGAAAGATACAGTAGTGCTTATTTTCAGGGGATGTCATTTTTGTGTACAACAGTCTACATTTATTCATGCTTAGGAACCTAGATTTATTCAAATATAGTCATGCCATCTTGTTGGCCACCATTGCCACTCTGCAGACCTCAGATTCCTGCCTATATTTCCTGTCGTGCATCTACTGTGTCACGGTTGGCCGTGGTTTCTCACGTCCAGCATCGAGCTCTCCTTAAACGAGTGCTTGTCCATGTAACCTGCCTGTAGTGCACTGGCAGAATCCTGGGACTCCATTTGAGTCCCAATCTCTTGTAGGGTGGGCTTCATATCATTTCCACTAAATGAAGTGCTCATTGAAGACTTATGAGACAGGAATGGAAATAAAAATGGTGGTCCAGGGGCTGAGAAGATTTCTCAGTGGTCTAAACTAGGTTCAGTCTGTCATATGGCCATTCTGGGCTCACCCTGGGCAGGCTGAGCTGCTCCTCAAAACTGGGTGTGGTGATGCAGCCCTTATTCCCAGGGCTGGATAGGCTGAAACGGGAGGACGAATCACTACAAGTCCAACCTGTGGAACTAGATTCTTTATCAAATACATTTAAAAAAATTATGTTGTCATTTACTTTTAATTATTAATGTCAGGGCCAGGGAGATAGCTCCGTGGCACAAGTACCTGCCTGGCAAATGCAAGGTTATGAGGTTGAACCCCAGTTCTGCCAAAAAGAAAAACAAAAAACAAAAAAAACCTATTAATGTCAACAATATTGTTTATAGTATTTATTTATACTATTAATTATATACCAAATGTGCCCAACTGGCTACCATCTTAATTGGGGTTGTTTGGAGGATGGGATTTATAGATCAACTTTCTGAAAAAAATCATGCTAGGCTTATTTTCCAGTTGGATCTTTTTGTTTGTTCGTTTGTCTTTTTGAGACAGGGTCTTGCTATGCAGTTCAGGCTGGCCTTCAGCTCACTTTTGTATCCTAGGCTGGGCTTGAACTCACACTGATCCTCCTGCCTCAGCCTCCCAAGTGCTGGGATTACAGGTGTGCACCACCACGCCCGGCTCTGCAGTTGGATATTATTTGGGGGGAAGTACAGTAACATTACATTGCTTCAGTCTGCTTTACGTATATTTTTAGTCTAATTGCCTACCTCTTTAAATTTTTTTCTTTTTTAAAATTCCTGTTTGCAATACATAGAGATTACACTCCTTATGAGGAGTCAGCTGAAGTCCTTATCACGGGGATTCCTTTTCCACCCCTTTTCCTCCTGCCCTATATCCCATGGTCCTCTTCCCCTTGCAAAAGCTGATCTCCCTAGTTCCCATTACTCACCTTGAGACCATGTTTGTTTGTTTGTTTGTTTTTTCGTGGAGACCATGTTTTTTGTGACTGACCAGGCCCACCTTCAGAGTCCGTCTGGTGTAGCATGCAATGCTGGAGATCGAAGTACAGTGCCCTGTGCCTGAGTTTGCCCAAGCAGGTGCTGTAGACAACTGAGCTATCCTGCCAACCCCCCCAGAGACCATCTTAAGTGGCATAAATCAGACACATGGCCAGGTGTGGTCGCACTCGCCTGTAATCCCAGCACTTGGGAGACTGAGACAGGAGGATCAGTGCGAGTTTGAGACCAGCCTGGGCCACAAAAGGGAGCTGAAGGCCAGCCTGAACTGCATAGCGAGACCCTGTCTCAAAAAGACAAAAAAAAAAAAAAAAGACACACAAGCTTAAATGTATCATGGTTTCTTAGGAACTGGGGATTGAACTCAAGCCCTTGCACTTCCCAGGCAAGCGCTTATTCCACTGAGCTATCTCCCCAGCCCTTTCTCATTAGATCTTAAAACTTAGGTACTATTTGTTACTTTATAGATCATTTAAAGATAGTTGCTGTGTAGTTCATCCTAATTGTGAGGCATTTTCTATGAAAATGGTTTTTGTGCACCAGACTGGGACACCTTAAGTTTTTTGATTTTAAGAAAGTATTAAAAACCTTACATTATGTACTTTGTGGAATCATTTTTAAAATGAAAGTGCTTTTTTCCTTCCTTTGTTCTGTGTACATTCTTCCTAAACTTTTAGGTCCTTGTTGACATATGAATTTGTGGTTTCTACCAAAGAAACGTAAGTATTGAGGAGTGCTCATGAATGTGGATAGAATTATAGTACAGTAGGCAAATAACATGTGTAAACTTTGTTGTGGGAAGTATAGGTTATAGTCATAAATATCCTGTTAATATTTAATTGGTTTTTATTTTAACAAATGCTCAAAACTTGGAGATGTTATATTTTCAGATGGGCCATCAGCTGATAAAGACTCTGAAGAAAAGAAAAAAGAGCCTTCGCTTACATCACAGAACAGCCCTGAAGCAAGAGAAGAGAGGTATTTGACTTTTATGTTAACTCATTCATGTTGAAATCAGACAGTTTTACCTGGTTTGTCACTTCCTCTGTGGTCTTCTGGTCATATAACTACATTTCTCTTTTAATTTTGTAATCAAATGAAACTACTACATTTATTCTAAGCTATTTTGCAACATTTCCTAGAAATTTAAGAGAGCAGTGAGAGACTGCATAAATTTTAAAGTATTATGTTATGGTCAGTACATTTGATTGAAAGGGATTGTTGGGAGAGGCAGCTATAAAATTGATAAAGAATATTCAGCACTTCAAATGGCT
>PVKN010043942.1:0-10162 GCA_004027915.1 Capromys pilorides
GACTAACCAAAATATAGGGAGATATGAAATTAGCAGACCTGTTGGCGGAATCACGTGGTGGTTGAGGTCCTTTTAAGGAATCTCATTAGATGCAGCAAGCCCCTTGGCAGGTTATCACTTGGCCATTTGCTCCCAGCTACTTCCTCATACTGAGTTACCTGTAGTAGCCCTAATCTATACTCTAGGCTTGTTGGTAGCAGGCTTACATCCAGGGAGTGGAAGAAGATGTGATTCAAGAACACTATATGGGATTCTGGTTCTGTCACAGACTGTGATTTAACAGATATGTCTTTTGGTCAGGGTTTACTTTTGTATTTGTCATCTTTGAGAAACAGTCAGACCAGGGTTCAATCATCAGCTGTAAGACTAATTAGGTATAAGACCTTAAGAAAAATCACTCCTGTGTGTCTCTGTGAGGGTAATAATAACACACAGGGATATTGTTAGAACACATAATGTGTAATATAATTCCTTCTCCTGGAGTCAAGTCTCAGTCACTGGCACACATATGCTTAATGGTATTCCCAGGGTAGGCAAGAAATAAAGACGGGAGATAGTATCTGCAGTGGTTTCCGGGATAAAGGAGAATGCGGATTGGAATAAGGTTCCCAACCACCTACTTCTGTTTAGCGTTACTTAATTATTGACTGGAAAAGCTAATGGAATTTATATGAGAATGTATCAGAAATCAAGCTCTTCATTTTTCTTCTTTACCTCTGCGAGTAACATTCACCCAGAAGCTCACCGGGCTGTTTGCTGACTCCTGAACATTGGCCTTGAAGGTGTCAGAGCTTGCTGAGTACCTTTGACCCCAATAAGATATATTTGTCCCAGCAAATTCGAGTTTAAATCTACAAACCAGGAGAAAAGTAACAAAGATTGCAAATTATCCCCCAGGTTCTTCAGCTATTGACTTCATTTGTCCAGCCAGAGGTGGGTCTTAAAGTATTCTGAGGCCAGATTCAATAGAAACCTGATCCAGCACCTGTGTAAACAATTTTTAAGGCTTCTTTTCTCCTGAAACAAGATGGGTATTTTTAAAATCCAAGCCAGATTATCTTTTATCTAGAGTGCCATCTCCTACATTCCTAGTGCTTTGGACCTTTTAGAGGAATGTGGTTTGACTGTAATGATCTGCATCTATTTTTTACCTGGGGGGGCAGCAATTTTTTCAAGAATAGGCCCTGGTATAGGCCTATGACTCTACTATGGTAAAAATAAAATTTAAGTTATATACGCTAATTGATTATGGTTTATCTCCATCCATTCTCATCTACTTTCCAATTTTGATGTTTTTAATAATTAACTGCCTTGAAGATAATGATCCACAGCATATTAAGCATTGTTATTTTACTTTTTTCTGAAATATTATTTTTTTTATTAAAAATGTCAACAACCAACACTGGCACATATATACTGTTTATCTGCAATTCTTACATTATTGACCTTCTGATGTTACTCAAAACCAATATGAGGATGAAGATTAGCACATTGATAAGGGTCCTATGGACCCATCAGTAAGCTGGTGTCCAGCCTTTGACATCACTTAACTTTCTTCAACTTCAGAATACAGAGTTGGTCCATACTTACGTTACCTGTGAGAGAAAGCCACTAACCTCTTCCTCTCCTGCATCACACCATCTTTGGTGCACCACCTTTGGGCAGCATCTTCAACTTCATGTAGACTCATCTGTTGCTCATATAACTTGTAAGCTTTCTTTCTCTCTTTGCAGTTTGACAAACACTGGCCCTCAAATTTAAGTACAGATTATGCTTTCAAAGGAACACAGATAATTGTAGGAAATCAAAGTAAAGGGTGTGGAGATGTGGAGTGATTTCTCATTTACCTGGCAAGCCCTACAAAGATGTTAAAATGGCCTTCAAGCTAGATGTGATGGCACATGTCTATAATGCCAAAATTCTGAGAAGCTGAGGCAGGAAGATCACACATTGAAACCCCTCAAAAAGAAAAGAAAAGGAAAGAAGAAAGAAAGAAAGAAAGAAAGAAAGAAAGAAAGAAAGAAAGAAAGAGAAAGAACTAGAAATGTAGCTCATTGCAAAGCCCTTGAGTTTCAGTCTCTAGAACCACAAAAAATTACTTTTTGACAAGAGTCTGATTGATACAGTGGTTAAAAAATCTTGGCCTTATTTCAATCCCAGTGCTCCTCAATTCATGATGGTTTTACCTCTAAATAAACCCATCATAGGTTAAAATGTATTTACTACACTTAACCTACCTATAAATATCATAATTTATAGACAATAGAGTAAGCTGTAAAGTATCAGTTGTTTACTCTTGTAAACAAGGTAATAAAATTAATGATCTACCCCAATATATGCCCATACTTTACTCATTCCTCATGCTTTTCCAGTCTGTCTCTTCTGACTTAAATCCCTTTTCCACATCTCCAAATCTTCAAGTCCAGCCTTTCTTATGTTCCAACACTTTCTCCTCACAACACTCCATAGATGTCTCTCTTATGGTTCTTACTACTTTCTGCTTCATTTTTCATTAAAGCAATTATAAATCTTTTTTTTCCCACTAGTCAGCTTCTTAGTTGAAGGTTCATTTTACTAAAACTACACTTTTATTTTGAATGCATTGGAAACAACTTTTAGAATATCTTGTGCCTGTTGAACTTCATTCTTCAATCTTAAAAATGTAAAACTATATCTCATATCTGGGGATGTACATTTTCTACTAATATGGCTTTTTTAAAAACCCACCACAGGGCCAGCAAGGTGGCCCAGTGGTCCAAAGTGCCTGCAAGGGAAAGCTCAGGCAACTGCAGGGACTGCGGTTCAATCCCAGGTACCACACGCTGTGCCAGCCCCACCCCCAGGGCAGGCTGAGCAGGCCATAAAACAAACAAAAAAACAAAAAAACCACACAGCCAGATGTGTTGGCACAGGCCTGCGATCCCAGCACTTGGGAAGCTGAGGCAGGAGGATCAGTGTGAGTTCAAGACCAGCCTGGGCTACAGAAGTGAACTCAAGGCCAGCCTGAACTGCATAGTAAGACCCTGTCTCAAAAAGACCAAAAAAAATAAAAAATAAAAGATAAAAACTCAGCACCATAATCAAACTGATTTAAAATGTCTTTATTCCCTTCTGTCTTAGTTACTTTTGTCTCTTTGCTGGGACAAATACCTTCACATCTTTATTCATCATTAGAAATACTGGTTGACATGTCAATAAAACTGAAAATGAAAAGGCATAGGATGGGAGCATATAATCTTGTGTTATAACTTAATGCTCAATGCTCAAAATGAAGGAAGAAAAGGTTCATTTGGTTCACAGTTTTTGGAGGTTTCAGTCCATACTCAGCTGGCTTCAAGGCCAACTGGAACATGGCAGAGGATTGCCATTCATGGTGGTGGGAAACAGCAGAACAGCAAGAGCAAATGGGAGGAGTAACAGCAACAGAGAGCAAGCCTGCCTCCCTTATGTTGCACTCAGGCTATTTGCCCCAGGCTGGGTGTAACACTCATACCTATAATCCCAGAACTAGATCACGAATTAATCATAAAGTCTAGAAGTCTACCTTGTGACTCCATCAGGCTTGGGGAGACAGCTAGGTACAAATCATAACACCTTCTTTATGCTTGTATAATTTAGTCATTATTTTATTTTGTTCATACCTTTATTTTTTAAGATTTAGATTGTTTCCATGTGTTTAGATTACATTTATATGCATCATTTTTTCTTTTAAAAAATTCCTTCACATCTTTATTCATCATTAGATATACTGGTTGACATGTCAATAAAACTGAAAATGAAAAGGCATAGGATGGGAGCATGTAATCTTGTGTTATAAATTAAGAATTTATTAAAGGTTCCTTTACTTGAAAACATCCAATACATATGATCTACCACAGATTTTTAAACTCACATTGTTTGTGGAATTACTTGGAAGATTGCCACCTGGGACCCATTCAGCCATGGTTAGAAAATAGTATTGGGAATTAGATTGCCACTATGTATCTTAGCACGTCTCTGGAAGAAAGTTACGTTAGTCTCTTATTTTGAAAAGTACAGGAGTTCAGGAAAAGTTCTCAACAAAAGATGCTTATTTGGAATAATATGGCATAGAGCATCAAAGGGCAACACCTGAAGAGAAAAGGATAAATGTAAGTATCAAGCACTTGGTAAGATGAAGGAACAGAAGATAAAGAAACAGAGGAAGAATTTCTAAAGAGAGATGGACACTTTTCACCTATTTAACTTAGACTTGTGTTTGGCATATGAGCACCACAGAACCAATTAAGTCACTTTAAATGAAGGAAAAATATGTTTGTTTTTAGTAACCAAAAGTAGATTATAGGTAGATTTGTAATGGCCAAGTTCTGAGGAGACGTCCTGGTACAAGTCACATTCCTTGGATACCAGAAAACCATGCAAGTTTTGGAAATCAGATAATAGCAGAAACTCAGGAATTGAAGGCAACATAATAGACTGAACACCTCCAAATAAGTTCACACCAGTAATTAGACAGGATTTTCACTCTGTATGTGGGGTACAGGGTAGTTGTCCCTGCTGTGTAATAGGTCAGATTATAGGAATATTAGGCCTATACAGGTCACTGGAGGGAGACAGGTGGCTATTTTATGAGTTGGTTGTCATCACTAACATAGTTTCATGATTGTGATGCTAGATATGCAGGTTTTCTTTTTCAAGTGGACACTGGAATATCTGTTACAGTACTGTACATTCCATATGGAAAATAGAAGGCATCCTTTATTAAAAGTGAGAATAGAATCCAATTCAACACACAGGGGTTGTGTAAGGATTTCAATAACATTTTTCAGATTCCTTGTCCTCACTATACTCAATTTCTCTTTGGTTTCTAGCACTACCATCCATTACTCTTACCCCTCTCTATCTTGAGGACAAAGGTTCTGAAACACAACAGAAACATACATTCACCTATAAAAACTTTCATTAGATACTGTGTAAGACCAAAATGGAAATCTCATATGAAAAGTAAAAATAGTATTCTATTCTTTGGAATCTCAACAATGAATTGGACAACTTCTTATAAGGTTATACCCTTCTATGATTGCCAATTTGGCCCAATTTTCACCTGATAACCATTTTTTTCAATCCATTCTTAATATTTCTATGGGGTTCCAGGAAAATACCAATAATATGTACATATACCCAGTAATAGGGCTTTCTAATTACAAGCTGTATTATAATGGTGTGAGCATTTAACCCCATTTTGCTGGTAACACTCAGTTATCAACCAGCTTTCCTTGCAGCAGAATGTGATTCATTATATTACCTCAAAGAGGTCTTTGTTTCCTAGGAAATATAACTCCAGAGTTCAACAACTCACACTAAGGAGTATACACAGAGATTCTGACAGAGAAGCTGTCCTTTGACTAACTTCAAAAAGACTTAATACATTAAGATTATTGTGGAAAGACAAGGTATTTAAAGAAATCCACCTATTAGTTTTTACTGTTCAGAAACTCATATTGACTTCCCTAAATGTCAGGCTTTTCATGTGTAAAATGGAAATTGTATAATACCCAAAAAGACCAAACACAATGTACATGTGGAAGTACTGCATAAATTACAATGTCATATTGATATAGGGAAATGAAATTCCCAAACTGAAATATACCTGGGCTGAGTTTGTGCTCTTTAAAACTGAAGAATGATTTTTAGGAACAATGGAGGTTAAGAACAGAATATATTTATTGAAGGAAAAAAAAGCTTCTATCCGAGAGAAAGGCAGAAGGGGACTCAAGCAGTTTCCCAGGAATCTGCCATTTCTAGGGATTTTTATTGAGCAAAACCATGAGGTGAGGCGGGTCTAAGCTGCAAAATATGGAAACTCACACATGAGGTGGGACAAAACTATGGCCAACCAATAAGACTATAAGCATCACTGCTCAGGTAAAATTGATTAAATCCTGGACCAAATGGGGAGCCGAGTCATACAGCAGGCAAGCATGAATATAGGAGCTACTCTTGTAGGGGTTGGATTAGCGACTCTTCTGCCTTCCTCAAGGTGATTATAGTCCCAAATGCTTATCTTTAGGGAGGCAAGCACTTGTTTGATCTTTTTTCTTAAGGTCTGGCCCACAATAGAATCAGGGAAGCATCCATCTCTCTCATAGTTGCAAGATATCTTGTCTTTCATGCTGTATCGAGGGCCTCGCCCTGTCTATAGTATTTCTATATAATTCAGCTGCTTAAAACAATATGAGTGCTTTTAGGAGGTAAAATAAATTTGTAGTTGCTTCTGGTCATTCTGGAATGCTTTACAAAGAATTTCCTTACTTAAAAATCCCTATTTTTTCTGCAACATTCTTATTTGTACTCATATCAAATTGATTATCTCTCTCAACCTTTCAGGATTGTTCAAAGTGAATTTTACATATCACTTCCAAAAGTAGTTCATTGTAAAGACAAACTACAAATGGAATGACAGTATGTCCAATCATTTTCACATGATGAAGGAATAGATAGATGTGTAATTTCTTTATGGAGGTAATTATTGTCTCCCAGCAAGAAAATAGTGATCAGAAAATGTCCAACAGACCATTGAGGATGCCCTTTCACTGCAACCCAGCTTAGATCTCAATTACCAAGTTATGGAAATTCTGTGAAGATAAGTTGCAGGGTTTATAGCAGAAGCAAAAGTTTTTCTGAAAGCAAAACTTTATTTCGTTGTCTAATTTTGCCTGGCATTTTCGAGCAAGAAACTTGCCCAAGTTGTTATGTACAAACTGAGAAAGAGTATAATTTATTTGTTGTGAGATACAAGTATATGGACTTTTTCAACCACATCACCCTTAAAATTTTATCTGTATTTCCCAGAGAGACTTCTCTGTCTTTGATGTGCCTGTTTTGAGTTTGTGAATGGTCATCCCTGTCTGTCCAAAGCATTGATGTGAGGTTCCTTTTAATGTTTTATGATATCCAAGCTGCTGGGGGTAGTATTGGATGTGGTGGGATGACAATGAGGTAGGACAAGGTAAGCACTACCCTCTTGCCTCCCTCAACCTGTTCTATTCATCATCATCCAGTGGATTGTTAACCAGCTAGCCTCATTAAGCTCTAGAACTAAAGGGCAGTATTTTTTTTTGTCTTTTTGAGACAGGATCTCACCATGTAGTTCAGGCTGGCTTTGAGCTCACTTTTGTAACCCAGGCTGGTCTCGAACTAGCACCGAACCTCCTGCCTCAGCCTTCCAAGTGCTGGGATTACAGGCGTGTGCCACCACGCCTGGCTTAAAGAGCAGTATTCACCTAGCCACTATGAAAAGGAATGAGACATTTCACAGAATGAGGATACTCAACTGGGTCTTTTCACTCCAGAAAATGCTACTGCATGTACAAAAATGTGAAAGTCTCACTAAGAAGCATGTTACAGACAGCTTTCTAAATTGTAAAAGATCAATCAATCACTCACAAATTCAATAATATATGAGATTCTTCAGTATACTAAAAGGCATAATGACAAAAAGAAATTCACCTTACACTTACAGCCTTCATAGTTTAGTGAAAGAACCATTCTTTTAATTTATAATGACCTCAATAACATTTCATGTACTACTTGGACATCTTCACATGGTAATGATACAAAGGAATGACTTAAAAGGTGCCATAGGCCAGGCAAACTAAGATTGAACGTGGGCATAGCCACTTTCAAAGCTCCATTTTACAATATTCAGATTACAATTTCAAAGAACTATTTTTAAGCCCCACCCCCACCCCCGGCACTGTGAATCATAGAATCTTGCTATTGTTACAGATGGCGGAATGGGTAATAGAATACAACGAATGAGATGAGCAAATGAGATATGCTACAGTTCATCTTCTTTTAGCAAAAAGTGTATTCTATGAATTCTATCTGTATAAACTAACTGCTAGACACCAGCAACGTATCACAGTTTTAACATCCACACCACTGCTAACACATATTACTATTTGTGTCTCTCCTTTTACTTTTTTTCCTTTTCCACCTCTGCCTCTTCATCCTCTTTGTTATAATTATAATTATTATTATTATTATTATTATTATTATTATTATTATTATCAGTAGTAGTAGTAGTAGTAGTAGTAGTAATATTTCCATTGTAGTGAGTATAAAGTGATGGTATTTCGTTGTGGTTTTGATTAGCCTTTTTTAATGTTATGGCTTGTTTCTAGAGGCACCCTGAAAGCCTCATACAGTTATAGATGGGGCTTTTCAGAGGTGGCTGAATCTAAACTATATGATTAATTCATGTTGCAGTGCTGAGATTAAGGATGCTAGGAATCAGTCCACTGGTTGGTTTCACACCACACTAATCCCAGTAACTGTCATCAAATATAAGAGACACAAAGAGTCTTGTCTTCTCCCTTGCTTGCTTGCTTTTGCTGTCTTCCACTTGCCATGAGTTGGTTCACTTCAGTAAAGCCCCACTGCCCAGCCACCCAGCCTTGGAATCAGCTGATTATGGACTAAAACCTGTACAAACCGTGAGCTCAATAAACCTTTCCCTGTAACTTTCAGTATCAGGTGTTTTCTCTCAACACCTAAGGAAAAGTGGCTAAGACGGTATGTCTCTATAAATTTTCTTCATACAAGGTAATGTTATCTTCAAGTATAGATAGTTTCATTTCCAATCTAATATTTTTTACCTTTTTCTTGCCTGTTTGGCTTTGCTTGGTGTATGCAGGTGATAAGAACTGAAATGTTTATCTTATTTCTGACCTGTGATCCCTTGATATTGTTAGAAATCTTTCTTTTCATGATTACTAACCACATATTTGTCTTCTATATATAATATTATTTTCTGACATTGGTTGATTCTGCTGTGTATACTTTCAGTAGAATTTTCAGTCTTCTGAATATTTGTTCAAATCTGTGTTCTGAATTCCATTTGTTTCCTGTGTTGGGAATTCATGGTTTTCATCATTTTCCTAAGTTCCTCCAGTTTGTTCCTACAGTTTGTAAATCTGTATCTACTTTGCAGTCACAGTACTTATCCTTCAATATCATCTTCATCTCTTTATTTAATTTATCTGAGAAATTATTTCTCATTTGTTTTATGCTATACCTCATTTATTTGATTTGCTCACTCCACTATTAACATTTCAGAGTTCAGCCTGATGAATTTTGGGGTGTTCCACCACATCGCCCACTGGTTTTTCCTTGGGTGACCTGAAGGTCAGAGGTTTCATCTTAATTTCATATCTTCTCATTTTTTAAAATTTTAGTTTATTGTCTGAAGTAATTTATGGTCTGCATTGAAGCTTATATATGGCTAAATATATAATGTATAACATATAATGCAATATTATTTTATGTAATATATTAATATTAATATTTTTATATATGATATATCTTTTTTGAGAGAGAAAAGCTGCATTAGTTTGGCTTGAATAGTTAACAGAATTATACATTCTTTTCCAATTACATTTTGCTTTTGTATTTAGTACAGAGTCTACAGGGTTTCACTACATAGCTCATACTTGTAGTGGGTCTCCTGTTTTCAGCCTCCCAACCTTGAGATTCCAGGCACATGCCACCATGCCCAGTCTCAATGGCAGTCTCAGCACACCCCAGGGTTGGGACTGGCATGGCAAGCTGGTAATCAAACCCAGCTGCTGTGCTCTGCCTAAGCAGGCACTTTAGTCCACTGAGCTATGTGGTTGGCCCCGAGTTACATTTTTACTTCTTATTTATTGTTTACTATTATAAAGTACCTTAGTAAATCATTAATGAAGAAAAATAATGTATAGTACAAACTTAAATGAAAAAATTATGTTTGAGACAATATTCTAGAGTTATAATAATTTTTAATTTTCTGGATGCCTGAGATGATGTTATATATTGCTTTTTATGTTAAAATATTTATTACAAGGGCCTGAAGAGATAGCTCAGTAGAATAAATGCTTGCCTGGCAAGCACAAGGGCCTGAGTTCAAGCCCTAACTCTGCACCCACAAAAAATAAATATATATTGCATAATATGTTCTATATTATGTATATTATAATATGTAATATATATTACCTATATAATATATATTACATATAATATATGATGTATATGGAGGAAAATATTTCCTGAGTTCTAACTCTAGCAAGTTTCCTGAAAGTACTCCAATCTAACATTTTTTAAATTTTAAATTTTATTGGTAAATACTTGGAGTATATATTTA
>PVKN010043943.1:0-10160 GCA_004027915.1 Capromys pilorides
AGGCTCTCCTGTAGCTTATCGGCCTCTCTCTAGGCTGTGGAGCAGACCTGGCTTCCTCCTCAGCTTGACCCACACCTAGGCAGCAGAGGAAGGGAGCAAGTCGAGCACTCTAGTTCCTTGGCTGCCCTCAGGAAGAAGGGGGTTGACCTCACAGTGGAGCAGACTCGTCCTAACAGACCACAGATGCTAGGGCCCTTTTGCCCTAAGAGACTTCTTCCCCATCAGAGCGGGTGGAGAGTACCATCCTGCCTGTCTACTCCAGACCTCCCTCACCTACCCAGGCGCTGCTCACTGGATAGGCCCACAGGTATTTATGCAGCCAGGTTCTCAGCAAAGGCTAGCTGAAGAACTTACACTGTGTGATAAAATAGATAATGAACACAGCAACTGAGAGGTAGGAACCTCTGGTGCACCAGGCACTGTGCTAAAGTGATTAGAGTATTTTATTTCATTCATTGGCCACCTCTGACACTACTGACCTACGCTTCCACGTAAAGGCACAGAGGTAAGTTATAAGGCAAGGTCATTGTGCTAGGAAATGACAGATCAAGGTCTCAAACCCAAGCCCATCTGCCTCCAACACATCTTAGCTTTCAACCTAGGCTTTAATTGTTTTTGAAGCAGTTTCCCAGATGTCATTTGGTCCTCCCAAATACTTCTAAGGTAAAGGAACACAAGTACTGTATTACTCACTTTTTTTTTTTTTCAAGTGCAAACTAAGGTGGGAAAAAAGAACATATAAAGGTGAGAATGTGTAGCACTGGGGCCAAGCAAGAAGATGTCAGAAGCCCAGTTTGGTCACCTCGTGGATGCTACTTAACTTCTGCAAGTCTCAGCTTCTAAAGCTGTAAAACGAAGTGAACAGTAGTCCCTGCCCTGTTTAGTTCTTGGGAGAATTTTGTGGGATAACAGATGCAAACCGCTTATCTGCATCCCGGAAATACAGGGACTACAGGGTGAATGCTACCTGCTTTTACTGTTAGATTAGAAAGTGTTCCACCCGAGGCCACTCAGGAAACCCACGGAAAAGGCACAGACAGAACTCCTCCGCTAGCGCCCTTTCCTTCAACACCAAAGCATCTCAAAAGATGTATGTCTCTCTGAAAATGTGCCAAGACCTCCCTCGAACTATTATTACACAGCATTTCACTGCAAATGATGCAGAGGAAGCTTCCTACAGTGAATGATGCCTGAAGGATAAAGTACCTGGAAGGAACAGCAGATAGTCACAAGCGAGACAGCCTGTCCCACCGCCAGCACCCTGTGGACCCCACACTTGGTGCACTGTTCTCTTCTCACCACCTGAAACTGTCCATAACTTTTGAACAAGGTATTCTACAACTTACAGTGGGCGTCTGCACATTACACAGCTGGTCCTGTCTCTGCGGGTCTTCCCAGTTCAGTTGCCTACAAAATCCGGTGCCCTGGAAAACTCCATGCCTGCTAGGTCACTTGTTTCTACCCCAACACCCTGGTTCACTCTCTGCCCAACCTCTCTAGGCACCTAAGGGGACAAGATCAGCCCTCCCAGTAGCAGACAGCACCTGACAGATTCTCCATCATGCAGCAAGCATGGTTTCTGGCATGGGCACAAACTTAGTACGACGGGCTGTGGCTGTGGCTTCCCCTAAAGTAAATCACCAGAGATCTGCTGTGTGAAGCCTCAGCACTTCCGGCTCTACCCAGCTTTCCTGTCCAGATCATTCGCATGGATCACAGCTCTTTTAACCTTGGGCAGGTACTGTTTGCCAGTGACGGGTGTCAACATGAATGCTCTGGAATGCACAAAGGGAAGCAATGGCCACCTATTCCCTGTCAAAAGATAATGCTCTTCTCTCCAATATGGGCTTCAGATGCACAGTAAAAGGATGGCCCCTGGGCTGTTCATTTTCCAAATCTTGATTCGGAGAAGCTACACAACATAGATATTTAATACACCTCATAAATACGATGCCTTCTTTAAACCACCTTGGAGTGTAGTTAAAGGCAAATGAAAACTGAAATGTTTATCATTGATTGCAAATACGCTGGAAACTTTTCAAGGCTTCTTTGTAAAACAACTGGAAAGTCTGCAGGACGGCCAGGCACACAGGCATACAACATAGCAGCTACACAGACCTGAACCCTCTGAGGGGGAGCTGCGGCAGAGGTCACAGGACTGCTTCACACAAGGTCTTTTGAACTCTGCTTTATATTTAAGAACACCCATCTCAGAGCACATTTGCGGATCACTAAGTATTCAGGGGAGTGGTGAGCGATCGCACACCCTCCTCTTCGTCACTGTATCATCTTCCTCCCTTGAAGGTGAAGCTCCTCCCTTCTGTTTGAGGCCTGAGGAGGACTGATGAAGATGCCAACTGTGTCACTGGAGCCTGACATCAGGAACTCCCCTTCTGAGTGACTGACACACATCACCTTCCCTGAGCTCACTCAAGATGAACAATGGGTCATTGTGTCTCTTCTAGGAAAATGGCACTGGGCGGGGACAGCAAGCCCATATGCTAATTGATAGGCCAGCATTTCATAATGGCAATTGAATTTCTCTTTCTTTCTCAGTCATGCATAGCAAAAACCTCTAAGTCAAATCAGAGAGTCTTAGGGAACTTAGCACCTGCTGAAATTCACTCTCTGAGACGCTGGCGGTCTCAGCTCATGAGACCACTGCAGCATTTACGACTGTACTGGGAGGAAGAGGCCTGATACACACTCTCTTCACTGCTGACAGACTGTCTGGATGAATTTTCTACCCCCCTTGTTTCAAAAACATTTTAAAATACACTCTAATTTGTTTCATTTACACTAGATTCGTTCTGTTCATGAGCACAGTCTTGTCCTTTCCCTTGTGTCTTCTTTGTAGTAAAATCTTTCTTGGCTTATAATTTGTACTCTGTGCATTTTGGCTTCTCTCTTAAGATCATAACACACAGATATTAACCATTATCATTCTCAAGTTACTTTGCCGTGAAACTGTGTTTTATTTTTGCATAGACATAAAAAAGAGTGCCTTTAATATTTCCTTTATTAATATCTACTTCTGTCACACTAATTTTTTTAAAAGCCCATTTGCTGGCTTCCGTGACAGCAAATCTGGATTAATAACAACCTGAGACACTAAATCGGGCTCACGTGAGAATACGTACTTCTTTAAGCTAGTCCTAATACTCCATGTCATTTATTGATCATCCTAAATGGGGTCCTAAACACCAACTGAGTATCAGTGGAAAACTGAAAAGGGCTAAAATCCTAAAGCTACATGTCTGTGAATGAAGCGCTTCAAAGTACAAAGAAAGTGAACGCCCGGAGTGCTCACGGGTACTGGGGGGCAGCTGCACGCTGCCTTTATTTTTGTTCATCCTCATACAAAGCCATGTCTTCATCAACAACTGAAAATGCTAATTGCATTTGCCTACGCCTGGCAGGGTTTGTCATTGTCAGGTGGTTTGCGATTCACGTGTTGGTGTAAAAATCAAACTAATACGATGATAAACTAGTGAGTGAAAGTCAGCATCACATCACCATGCTAAAGATTCAAACCAATGACCACCTTGGAATGGAAATCTGAAGCTTTGTTCCAACAGGAAAACTATGCCCGTATTTTTTTACTTCCCTGATTTTGGACTGGGACTTGTAAGTTTGCTGAAAAACTCAGGCTGCAGCAGTTCTTAGTAAAATTTTTAAAAAGACGAAACAGAATGTGGCACACAGCAAACAAATTTCAAGAGAAAGATAAAAAAGAAAGCAGAAGAAGCAATGGGCAAAAGGGGTTCACACAGCCCCTTAGCAAGTGGCCTTATAGGAGTTTGCAAGCAGGATTAGGTATATATGTTTAAGATGCATGTTAAAGAAAAAAGAAAAGAAAAAGACGCATGTTCTAGTGACTGGCCTGATGAGACCAACAAGTTTCCCTAACATATTGAAAAATGTCCTTTAGAAATTCCATGACTTTAAATTTTAATCTGCTTCAGAAAAGTCCAGGGCTTGAAATGAATTAAAACCTTCCTATGACTCAAACCATTAACACCCTCGCTGAATGAACTTACCTTTTAAGATGACAAGTAACCATGTTTATTAAACAAAAATGCTCCACAAAATAGAGCCGCCTTCATTATCTGTAGCGTGAGGCTTCTGACGGGCAGCACATCGTTGCTACCCAAACCCTAATATGTGAATACTCCCCATTAATTATTGAAAAGTCCATCGATTCCCACATTGATGAAAAGTCATAATTATAAAGATGGCTTAAGGAATCAACCTTTTACTTCGCTGGCTCTTTCCTGTAGAAAGAGACATCAAGTGTATGTACTAAAGCCATTCGCTCAATAAATAGTTGATAACATAAAAACCTGCCAGTGTATTCCAAGAAACACTGCACTGGATGTCCAACATCAACATCAATTCTTTTCTGGTGTCAATGGTTGAGACACACATTATCTGCACTTCTGCTCTGTGCTTGTCACGACAGTTCTGGAAAATGTAACTGGAACCCTTCATTCCCAGGGAGATTCCTTCCCTGAATGCAGGTCTAATTAGAACAAAAAATTCAACTCCTACCAAAATCCCCCTGAGGAGGATGGCACTAGAATGGCACAGGCTCAAGCTCTTTATGGTGGACGTTGAAGGTGTGAAGCTTACAAGTTTAACAGCCCAGGTTCTCAGACCTACTGGAGTGTTGCCCACTGAATCTCAGAACAGAGCAGGGATGAAACCAGGCCTCTCCAAAAGAACCCAGACCAACTTGCATTCACTGGAGAAAAGGAAGCAAGACAGAAGCAGCAGAATACTGGTATACATGCATCAAATAGGAAAGATAATTAAAAGTTGAAGTGACTAGAAACCACAGCCGTAGGCACCAACCACAGAAGGCAGCGCACAGGCCTGCAGCGAGGAGTATGTGGGCACCTGCCCTCCGGGGCTCCCTTCTCTCGGATGACAACAGCAAAGCCTCTTCAGGTCCACCTCAACCTTCAAATCCCACTATCCTCTGCTCTGCCCTGAAAGCATACAACTTTGTGAATACACAGCTTGCTATGTTTTTAAAATAAAAAAAAGTCTTCCTTCTATGCAATTAATAAGTTGCTATTCCTGCGCTCAGCAAAGACCAAAAGAAACAACAGAGAAATCTGCATTGAATACCTAATGCATTATCCTAAGCTAATGTAGTGAATGAAACACATGGTATCAAAAACAACTGAGACAACAGACACTGAGAAAATAATTCTTCTCTCTAACCAAGGAAGTACACTGTTCCATGTATGTCTTTCCATGGAGAAAGCCAGTAACAATGCTGCCTCCCCAAATTACATTGCCTAATGAAAACATTACCCCAATGGCAGTTTACCTAGTCTCCAAGCACCTTTAAATACATAGTCAAGTCACACAGAACAAATTCACAATTACTATTTTGTAAAGTTTAAATCTGAGTACAAAAATTACTAACCTGCCATTCTAAAAATGAACATACTATACTGACTCACAATAGGAAATGCCAACTAGAGAAACTATATGAAATACATAAAATGATATGGAGGTATACAGCACACCTCTCATAATGGAAAATCAAGTTGAAATTCCCATGCCTTAAAGAGTATAGTCAGTCTGTGAAGTGCCATGGTACTTTCACTTTTGAGTCCCCTTAACACAGTGTGAATGCATTGTTTCAAATGACTCTTCTGACTTACTTTAAAGCATCTTCATTGTTAAGGTCGCAGCAAAGTGGTGGACAGACGCATGCAGTTTTGATCTGGAGCAATAACTCCTTACACAAAGGGCCAGAAACTTGAAAACAAGCAAGAGAGGCCAGGGTTTCTTTTCTCTCCCAAGTGGTATTTTGCTTCCCACGCTCCAAGCACTGCAGGCATGCTCTGAACTCCCTAAAACAATGTTTCTTGCCAGTTCAAAAAATGTACTCATATTTGGGAGGTAATAGGCCAAGACAGCCAAAAGATACCTGCAAAATGTTCCCCAAGTTGTCTAACATGCCCTTTCTGCCACTCATCAGAGTCCTGGCCAAGCAACCCCAAAGCCATGGGGATCTCAACACCCTCACACCAGATCATGACAAAGCAGAGGGCTAAAGCAGATACCCATCCCTCAGATCCAATGCCAAACAACATCTCACCTTCCCCTAGCATCGCATTACAAAATGCCAGGCAGCAGCAAGAAATGACAACAAAGCCATAAACAGCTGGAAATAATTACACAATTGTCAAGCTGCAAACATGACAAAAGCAAAGCAAGGCTAGTGAATTCAATATCAGAAAAGATGCTGATGAAAAGGTAAGAGAAGCACTTTAGCTGGTTCCAATTTGCTATTATAGAATAACCAATAATAGAGTTGATAGGGTTGTGTGTGTGTGTATGTGTGTGTGTGTGTGTTCTAACTTCAGAAAGAAGGAATAAACACATTCATGTGCCCATCAATTGTGAGCTAGGCAAAATATGTAAGTGCACACATACGCGTGCGTGCACACACACAAACACACACACACACACACACACCATTCACAGGCTCTGAAGGGAATCTTTCAGGATCACTACGACTACAATATGCAGATGAAAACTATTCCCTTAAAGTTATACAAAATGTTCTCTTCTTTAAAGGCACAGGGAAAAGGGCAATGCCACAGTCCAGAGCACTTCACATAAAACATCTGACAAGCCGGCCCAAAGCCAAAGCAGAGTACGGACTCGGACTACCCAGATTAAAATGAGAGGGAACGAGGCAGCTCCTATAAACTCTGAGAGCTGTAAGTATGTAAATTATCATCTTCTGCAAATACACCCAGTAGGAGCAAGTTTATATCAACAGTCTTGAAGTCAATGAACGCCTTCCCAAATTACAGAGGCAAGCAAACACTATCACCAATGGTTTTAAGGAATACAGAGCAACTTGGAAGTCAGTATACCTTGTCATCCTATTATGGGATGATGCTTTCTTACGATATTTAGGTTTAATATGACAAACTGTCTCATATAATGGCCCCAAAAATGCTATTCTCTGAAACGGAATGCCATAAATAAAATACGTACTCGGTTACCAGGCAGCACGCACAACACATATGGCACATTGGCCCCAGAAACACATTTAAAAACACTTAAAAGTTAACTTAACAATTTAAGCTGTTTGTGCCCATTTTCAGTGAATTATCCCCAAAAGGCCAATTTTATTTTCTATCACCAGGAGAATACTTGAATTAATCCTGCTGATTTCCTAACTTGAAATTCTCTTAAAAACCCTTCTAGTCTCTCCTCTCCGGTCCCTTCTTTAGATTTCTTGGGAGGAAGAACGAAGGACCATACATCTCACCATGTAATTTTAAGCATAGTGCTGCCTGTTTGAATTAAAATTGATGCAGCTTCTGATAAAAGCCTAATAATCAATTCTCCATTCTCATTACTCTCCAGAATGAGATGGACGCAGCCCAGATTCTTTAAGTTTGTGGGCCACGCTCCTAGGTTATTACCCGGCTGTGCAGCTGAGTGGAAAGATAACCACATTCATTCTCCTTATCTGTAATGATGTAATGCATCCCAGCCCTGGGTCTAGATGATTGGGGAATAATGGGATTGTACAACTGCAGAGATGACAAACAATAGTGCATGTGTTTCTCTGATACATGAACCCCACACCGCCTCCGATGCATAGCGAAAAGCATCCTAAAACAGGCGCTGGTTCCGCCCGCCCGGTTGGATGAAGTTAGCATTTTTTGGCCTGAGGAGCAGCTGCTGTCAAACTGAAACAGCAATACCGGCACTGAGAAGCAAGCTGTGTAAAAGCACTCAGTTTCCAAGCCCTGGCCAGGACACCGAGAGTGAGTATCCTGCTTTTCTTTGTGTTTAGAATCAAGTGTCATCTAAAAATAACCGGTTGGTAGGGAGAAGTCACCGCACAGCACAATGCCAAGAAACTGAGATCAGAGACTCCTCTGATAACGGATGCAGCTCTGGGGCTCACGCTTGTTTGGAAAACTAAATCTGCCTCCATTTTCTGTGCTGGGAAAAAAAAAAAAAAAAATCATTGCTTCCTGCCACCACGGAAACCTTACCTTTTGCAGAAGCTGGGAGCCCGAGTACTTAGCAGCAATGGATTTTATCTCCCCACCAAAAGCCGAGGCCCACAGCTTCACCCTATAGGGAGAAAGGGCACAGAAAGAAAGGTAACACTCGTGCCACAGCCAACAAGCGCGCACACTCACACTCATAGACACACACACACACACACACACACACACACACACACGGCTGTGGTGAAGGGGCAGGGCTCTATAACACTAAGCAAAAGATAGAAAATGCGCCTCCTTACAAACCACCAACACTAAACTGCACAGCGCAAGGCGGAAAGGGGTCTGAGGTGGGTCACAGAGTTCAGAATGCGCAAAGTCCCCCAGGCTCTCCGAAAAGCCCACTGGTGTCATCTCGACCACTGCCCTAAGGGCTCGAACACGGACACGATCTTCACCCGGCAAATGCTAGTAGGAGGCCATCCACCCATCCCCCCTCCCCAAAAAGGAGCCAGTGAGGCAGAGAAAGGGGTGACTTCACGGCCCGCGGAAGTTGGGAGTCGGTAAACAGGCTCCAAACTTGGCGCCGTCACTCCAGGTGAGCCTCTCCGGGTCTCACTCGCAAACCCGCGGGAAGGGGCAAGAGGATGCCAGCCGGCCTGGCCGCCCGGGCCGCCCGCGGGGACGCAGGCAGGTGCGAGAGGCGGGAGGCAGGCGAGGCCGCCGCCGGCGGCAGTTCCCGGGCAGCCGCACCTGCGGGCGCCCAAACTTGGGTCCCGCGGGTCGCCGCGGCGGCTGGGTCTCCTCCCGGGGCGGCGGCGCCGGCACTTACACGGAGAGCGGAATCTGCTGCTCCGAGAGCACCACGTCCCCCAGCGCGGCGTAGAGAAGCGCGGCGTAGAGAAGCGCGGCGGCCCCCGGGGACCGCGGGGAGCCGGGCCGGGCCATGCTGGGTCCCTCGGACGCGCCCGCGGCGGCGGCGGCGGCGGCAACGAGAGCGGCCGCGGGAGCTGCGCCGGGCGGCAGTGGGCGAGCGCGCCGGGCTGCTGCTGCGCTCCGCGCCGCGCCGCGCCGCCCCGCCTGCCGCTCGCGCCGGGCTCACTTGGGGAGCAGAAAAGGGGCGGGCGGGGGAGCGGGGGGAGGAGCGCGGCGGGGGAGGCGCGCGGGGAGCGGGCGGGACGCGCGCGCGGCGGCCCGGGGAGTCCGGCGGCCGCGGCGGGAGGGCGCGGGGGCTGAGGCGCCGCGCGGGCGGGCACGGCAAACTCCCGCGTCCTTGGCCGCGGCGGTCGCGCCCTGCCCCGCCCGGCCCACTGCGGCCGCCGAGTTCTTTACAACTCTGCAGTCCGCCGCCGCGGGCGCCACGCTCCGGCCGGCCCCGCGCGTTCCCGGGCCCCGCGACCCGAGCAGGCGGGGCTTGGGGCGCGGGAGCGAAGTAGACCCGGGCCCGGGACCCCACGCTTAGCCCTCGCGGCGCGGGGCGGTGCCAGGCGCGGGGTCCGCCGGAGCGGGGGCGGGGGCGGGGTCTATGGCGCCCCGGATGGGGAGGGCGCGACCCCCACCCACGCCCCTACCCGCGCCGTGTGCTTTTCTGGGGCAGAATCCTGAGGCGCGGCCGGCGGCTGGGAGGGTGGGGAGGACCTGGGGTCAGGGGTCGGGCTAGGGCACCGCGGCGCGCTGCAGCCGCCCACCGGTGATCCCAGCCGCGACCCCGCGGGGAAGGGTCGATGGGGTGCGGCGTCCCCGGACCAGGGCTAGGGGCTTTGATCAGCGCTTGCACGCCGAGGCCGGGGTCCGCGCCGCTGCGGCGAGTGGCGGCGGCCGGGACGGCCAGCCCGGGAGAAGAACGAGGCTGCGCGAGTCCACGACCCGCAGACACCCTTGGTGTCGGGGCAAGGACTGCTCCACCGGGGTTCAGGGCGAGCCCCGGCCGCAGGCTGCCGGCAGATGGGAGCAGGCAGAGGCGCACTCGAGGCGTCCGCAGCGGAGGATGCGGGAAGACAAGTCGGGAAAGCCTTGGGCGCAGGACCGGGCTCCCCGCAGCCTCTTGCCGCCTCCCCCAGCCTGGTACCCGGCTCTCGGGACCCCACGTCCCCGTCCAGGGTTCGGGGTGCGACCAGGAACTTTGCAGAGCCCTGGGCGGGCGGGTGGTGAGGACTTCCC
>PVKN010043944.1:0-10162 GCA_004027915.1 Capromys pilorides
AGCCAAAACTTCTTAATTTTAATTAAATCTCAATTACCAAGTCTTCATTTAAAATAAGATCATGTATTGGTGTTATGTGTAAAAACAGCATATGCAAACCCAGCATTACACAAATTTTCTCCTCTGATTTCTCCAAGAAATCTTAATAATTGTAATTTCTATACTTAAGTCTATAATTTATTATGCTTAGTTTTTTAAAAATAAAAGATAAGATTTGTGTACCTAACTTCATCTTTTTAAACATAAGATATGTTTAAAGCATCAGTGCTAGAAATCTTCCTTTTCTCCATTGAATGACATTTTCTTCTGTCCAAACTCTGTTGACTGGATTTGTGTGGTTCTACTTCTTGATTCTCTTTGTTCCATTGGTCTGTTTTTCTGTCATTTCTCCAACACCATATTTTCTTGCTTGTTGCTACTTTATTATATCCCCACAGCTAGATTGTGACATCTTACAACTTATCAGCATTTTGGGCTATTTAGTGCCAGTATCTTTCCAGGTAAAATATATAACTACCTTCATAATACTATATCTATAAAGAGGTACTGTAATCAGACTGGATTTTCATTGTATCAGTAAATAAAATTAGGGGGCACTAAACTTTTATAAATAAAGTATCCCAAGCATGCTGTGGTGAAATATACCTGTAATGCTAACATTTTAGAAAGCTGAAACAGAGACTGGGGAGATAATTGGGCTGTGTAAGCACCTTCCTGGCAAGCTTAAGGACCCGGGTTTGATCCCCAGTACCACATGTTGTGTCTGCCCTGGGCCTTCCAACCAATGAAACTGGGCATGATGGCACATACCTGTAATCCTAGTGCTGGGGAAGCTGAGATAGGAAGATCACTAAGAATATGAGCTGCATAGTGAGACCCTATACCAAGTAAGTAAATCTGAAAAAAAAAAAAAAAAGTGACACAGAAAGATTACAAATTTCAACTGAACATAACAAGGGATATTTGGTGACTTAGTGAAACACTGTCCCATCATTTAAAAAAAATATATAGCGGAAAAGTGCTAGACATGTAGCTAGTGTTAAGGCTCCACTGTACGCACATAGTAACTCTCTGTTGTTTAGGTTTTCAAATTACATGGAGAATTGTTCTCTAACAAGAAAACACTACTGGTAATCATAGCAACAAGCATCTGAAAGGAAGTAAAAGCATAATAAATATTTATCAGGCAGTGTATTGGTCCAAGGTATAGTAGTATTCATTTCATATTGTCTCTTTTCACATTTTCAGCTAGGGAAGCCACTGGAAAAAGGAACTTACACATTTCTTGACAAAAGGAGTGTGGGAACCTGGAGGACTCACTACACTAGTTACTGAATTTGGTTGCTAAAACAAAGTTCCAGTTATACCAGGAGAGTGTTTCTTCTTTGAATAGGGCAAGTGCCTTTATAATAATAATAATAATAATAATAATAATAATAATAAAGCTACAGAATTTTGTTTTAAATGATCACCTGCTACTCTTTGTTCCCCCTTTCCTTCCACCTCTACAGATTGAGAGCTTATTCTTTGGTTCTTATTAGCAACCTTGGTTAGAAAAAAGCGTTCAGAAGATGTCACTTCCAATGATATTACAGTATTTTTTTCCCATTAAACACCCATTTTTCAAATGAAATCTTGCTCAGAAATACAGTCAAAATAGATAAAAGCAGAGTTGCTTTGGTTGAACGGAACTCTGCAGAGATATTTGAGAGCCTGATATGGGGGACTGCAGTGATTGGAAAACAGCCTCAAAGAGATTACGTAACTTGCCGAACATTGCACAACAAATTGGTGCCGAAGCAAAAATAGTACCATCTTCTGATGCTTAGGACAGAGCTCCAAGTGACCGCTTTTTCAGCTCTCCCTGAAGCTGGATTATGTTTCTATGGGAACAGAGTTTTGTATTTTCTTTTTATGGCATATAGAGAAATGTGCCTGGGCTTTATCTCTGCTTCAATATTTGATTTGAGGGGAGGATATTTTGAAGTCTTTTCTCCATAATAAGAAACCTTCCTTAATGTAAAGTCTCCGTGGTATTTTATCTTGTGTTATTTCTGCAACCCAGGTGGAAAACACTGACAGACTTGAGAGAGAAAGTGCACTAGAATCTTCATCTGGTATTCGACCAAGCTTTTCTAGCTGTTACCCATGCTTCAAGGGCATTTGTGAAGGAGCTACAGGCTTCAGAAGATAGCTAGAGTTGTTTTTACCTTGGAACACCATATTTCCTGCTGTTGCCGTGTGGATCAGAGACCGTTCCAAGGTTTGCAAATTTAAACCTGTTGCATTTGGCATTTCTTAAGCATGTGAATTAAACATGCCAAGAAACAAGAAAACTGTAAACAGAAATCAAATGCAATTTTTATAAGACTAAGCACCATTCCTCATTTTAGGACAGCTGTTTTTTTTATCTTCTCTAACCCTCAATAATTTTTAAAGCATAGGAACTTTGAGAAAGTCATATACTAATTCTAAGTGCTGACTTCCTGGACAGTGGTAGTCAGCTAACAGACATGATCATGATTTCCCTCTGAATTAAAGGAATAAATGAAATAATACTTAGATTCCTGCTTAAATATATCACATGTTTAGAAAAGTCCACCTAGGCAAAACTCTAGAGGGACAGATCTACCTTGTCCTCTTGACTGCATTAGCCAACATCATTTTCCTTAAATGTTACAAATAGCGATGCATTATTTTGTGTATGTATATGTTTCCTCTTTCACTCTGTAACATAATTTCCAGGAGAGCATGGACTCTTTTGTCACTGTGTATTTGCCGTACTTAGAATAGTCCTAAGCATGCTGTAACAGCAAATGTTTAGTAAATTTTGCTGGAACAAAAGAACTCTTATGTTCTTGAATTGATTCTGATAAAAGTAAAAGATCATATGGCAACATATCCCTATGACATAAGGAAATTATTTAATACAGAAAATCTTATAATTATCAGGAAATCTTTTATTGAAAAAAGGCGAAGTGCTGTTTTTACCTCATTTCACCAATGCGTTGTCCTTGTTTTTCTGATATCTGAGCTGCCTTGGATAAATTCTTGAGTTTCACTTTGCATCTTCCTCAGTAGAAATGCTTCATGTGTGTTTTGAGTGCAAGGCTGACAGGCTCCCCGCGCCTCCGATAGTTGTCCTGATCTTATACCTCTCTGTGAGGTACCAATTGGTCATATGCTTAAATTGTCCACACTGACAGTAATGGAGGGAATTGTTTTGGTTAGATTGGTGCTATTGGCTCTGCTAATCTTAGTCTGAAGATAGCAGCACTGTTGCATTAAGTAACAAGTGATGTGACATACTTCAATAGTGTCCCTGGGGCTGGGGATACTCATTGTTTATGTTGCCTGAGACTCTTGCTGTTTTGTATGTCATGCCAAAAATAAATAAATCAATAAATCATACACACCAGATTTAAGTATAAATCTGAAAGAGACAACTCTAATTTCCAAACACATCTGGTTATTTAGGGCCCTAGACCGAATTATTCATTTCTCTCTTGCATAGTTGTGCCATCTTTAACATGTGAAGAATGGAGTACTCCTTTCAGCAATGGAAATCTTGAAAAACTAAATGAACACATGCTAACAGAGCTCCCTGAGCCTTCTGTAAAGGAAGTCCTCCCAGTGGGATAGGACACTGGCCAGTTGCTGTCCTGCACACTGCACAGGTGAACCTTTCCTGAAGAGTAGCCTACTTGTTTTCCAGTGTAGGGAACTGCTCTGTTGCTTGCCTCTTTGTCATGCACAGCTAGTTAGATGTTTATTTCAAATCCCAAGACTTGTAATCTAGAAACTGAACCAAACTGTGATTCCATTGAGGGCTGCAGAAAGCTCTTTTGAGAAGAAGCCAGGCACACATGTTTGTCTCACTTAATTCCTTTGCAGCATAGAAAATGACCTGGTTGCATTGAATTTTACTGTCAAGATAGTTTCTTGTTTACAATGAGTATCTGCAAATCACCCTGTATAAGATTTCTGTTAGGTGCTGCATACAAAATGTGTCAGTACTGGTTTATTTCAAGGAGATATACTGAACCTTACTGGATAGTCAATGCAAAATAAGGGTACATTAATTATGCTCCATGACCTTATCTCTTAAATTTTTGAAAAGACCCTGCTCAGCTTTCCTAATTATGTGTGTGTGTGTGTGTGTGTGTGTGTGTGTGTGTGTGTGTTTGGGGGGTGGGAGAGAAGGGGAGAGAAAGGGAGAGAGAGTTGATGTGTGAGGTTTCCCTCTTTTTTTCTAGTCTTGAGAAAATTGGAGATGGACAGTTGGAGAAAAAAAAAACAGACTTTACAGAAAAAGTCATTCAACTGTATGTTCTGTCCTCTCCTAAACTTATTAAAAATATAGCCAGAAGCCTGATGCCACAAGAAAACTTCATTGCACATTCTAAGTGTGAAAGTAGCAGCTCCGGCTGTGTCACTGAGAGGCACGTATGAGATGAGCTAATGGTGAGCACAAGGGTGATGGTGGTGATGATTTCCTCTTAACTTTCTGTCTCCATTTGAGTCACATGGCAAATGGGAAAGTAGACAATTTCATCGTGATGAAAGTGTTTCTTTGCCCAGGAGAGTTGTAATAGTGCACAAAGCCCAAAATACTTATGCCAAATTCCTCAAATCATCCATTCAACTTAGAGAACAGTTATGATCTTTATAGATGCCACATGAAAGTAGTGAGATTGGCCTGAGGATTCACAGAAAGTAGAGAAAAAAGCTGCCACTTTAAGCTCTCAATTTGATAGGAGAGAGAGTTTTTTTTTCTTTTTTCTCTCTCTACTTTTAGTAGAATAGGGCTACAATTTTTTTTTTTTTTTTTTTTTTTGTAGTATAGCTTTCTGTAGCGTGCAGATTCTGCATGAATGGATCTTAATGCTGACTACGGACAGGAGTCATTTTACAAGCTTTTAAAATATTCCTTATGTCCTAGAGCTACTAATGCTATCTTGACATCCTTGATTAGAATGGGACCCATTATCAGTGTGCTGCTTTTTTCTTTTTAAAGTTTTTGAGCTTGTTTGGAATACTACTAAGGTTTAATCCTCCTTTGCTACAACTGAACTGATACTACTAGCTCCCTCTTGTCTTCTTGCAAAACCCATACAGAAGTTTGGATATCATCATCACTTGAACGGAAGTCAAGAACCTCTGAGGAAACTGTGAATTTAAGTCCCCCAAAGAAGGAATTATGTCTTAGGTCTTATTTTGTGTCCTTTTAATATTCATGTATATTAGTGCAGAAATTTATTTGTCAAAAGTTTTATAATTTGTGGTGGTTACTTTGTTGTCCTGTACTTACCTACTCGTAGACTGGAACAACCTTTTTTAATATTTGGCATACTCTTCTCACAATATTAATTTGTCTTTTGCCAAATTTTTATCTTAATATGGGCCTTCTGAATCCTTATTTACAAACTTAAAATTTTGGAATGAAACTGAAAGGTCTTCTACAATAATACCTTCATTTTTTAAAAAAGAGATATTTAAGAACTGCAATTCCTATGTTAACTTAAAGGGCCTAGCTTTAGAAGAATTTGAGCTTCTTAGAAAATAATATATTGCGTTGTTGCATTATTCCCTAGATCAAAGAAAACTTTGACTAGGATTGAGGTTTTAAAACATCTGAAGAAATTTTCTTGTCTGTTGAAACTTACTGTCTTACTGATTTCTGGTGGCTCTTCAACTTTTAAAGGTCATTTTTTCATATTATACAAAAACTTACCCTTTTTCCCACCTCCCATAGTAAAAATAGAAAGACTCACTGGGCTGGGCCTGCACCTGAATGCTTGTTAGTTTTTATACTTTCTATTACTAAATAGAAATTATTCTGTAGTGATGGTCTTAATGCTTAATGGATTCCCACTTGGAGTGCAAATGTAATAAATGACTCCAGCAGCTTCATGTTTATGGCTAGACCACTGTTCAGACCACTAAACCAGAATTTTGTTTGGACAAGGTGAAGGCTGAAACTTGAGTGGTTGTTTGAAGGCAAAACTATTAAGGAATTTGGCTTAAAATGTTGCCTCTCCTATCGTTATTATAAAAAATTATTATAGATTTTCTTCTAACGTTTCTCTAAATTGTTTTTGCTTCAGAATCTATGATTAATGAAAACACAATTGCTTATAGTCTTGATAAACTTTAAGATAAACTTTTTTCATCCTAAAATAATTCCTAAATGGTTAATCAGATGACCAGATATGAGTAGGTGATTCACATGTGAAATCAAGGATGAAACTGAACTCCAGTCTTTTTGACAACACAATTCACCTGGTTTATTTATTTTTTCTCTTTTTAATTTTATTTATGTACTGAGTAAGCAAAGAAATGCATGTCATTTATTTTTTAAAAGTATTCAAGGTTAGACAAGCAAGAGAAAGTCTCTCTTTCTCACCAGTTCCCTGGGAAATTTAGTTTTCTTCTGTATACCAAAGCAGCCTGTGTTGGTTTGTTGAATTTTCCCCTTTTCCCTTTGACCAAGATAGTGGTTTGCTTCTCTCCCATAGCCTCTGTGCACAGTCCATTCAGGCCCCTGCCTTGCTAATTGAATTACTTTGAATTTCCCATTGTCAGCTCTTTGTGGTGCTTCCTGGATTTTCCGTTCACTTTGAGTGACACAATCTTAGCACCAAGTGTTTCAGAAAGGCCAGTGATGAAGGTCATGGTATATGTCTTATTCCCAGTTGTTGTATTCTTAGCCACGTAAGCAGCACACAATTACACATTACTTTATGGTTCACAACAGCGAATTGCAGTAGTCATGCTCTTGTTTGAATATGCTTTGCCCCTCAAAAGATTGAAAAATAATTTAGTCCTAAGTATGAGATATAAGAGGTAGGTTCAGAGGAGCCTTTTAAGAAGTGATTACTTCTCTGTTCTCACATATAAATGAAATTCACGCACATGATTAGTGGACCAGTGTGGTAAAGAGTGGATTTGACAGTGTGCCTGTTAAAAAAAAATCCAGTTAGTTAGATTTCCTCTGTGTTCCTCCTTTCTCTCTCGCCTATGATACATGGTATCAAAAACTTACTTTCTGTGTCTGCGAGCAGAAAGGCCTTCACAAGGTGTGGCCCTTTGACTTTGGATAAGAAAGATGAGCCCAAATAAATGTCTTTTCTTATAACTTCCAAGTCTGTGACATTGTGTTACGAACAACAGAAGATGAAGTAGAAAGATAACTGAGACTGCATCAGAATGTCCTGGGGTTCACCTGGGAATGAAACTTGCAAGATACAAAATGCTGAGTGAGATGAAATTGTGTTATTGCTGCTGCTGCTGCTAACATCACTTTTATAAAATATAAGTTACCAATATATTAGGAAGGGTAAGCAAGAGCCATAAGAAGATCCCTTAGTCTAGGAATCATAGCTGCCTGGCATGCATAGGGATTAATGTTATGGCTGGAATAAGTGTCCCTCATAGACCAGGTGTTTAGGCTACATTGGCAGCCTAGGATGCTGCAGAAAGGGGTGAGCACAATGGGGAGATTTTAGTCACTGAGGCTATGCTGTTTAAGAGGACTGTAACACTCTCACATATTTCTTTTTTCTTCTTTTATATCTTGATGAGGTGGTGAGTGGTTTGGCCATGTACTGCCGCCATGGTAGCAAGACTCAAAAGAGCCCAACAGGGACAGGGCCAGTAGATCATGGGCTACAAATTCCAAGATGGTTATGTGAGCCTAAATAAAATATCACTCTTCCTAAGTTTATTGTTAAAGTCTTCCTTATAGTTATAGAAACTTGACTAGCATGTTGTATTATTAAATAGGAAATGGAATCTGGATTTGAAGTATAGAAAAGATTTATAGGGAAGAGAAAAAAGAGAACCAGATATCTAAGCAGAAAAAATAAATTAGATCTATATTATATTTGCCATTATAAATTTATTTTGAAGAGTAAAAACAAAACAAAACAAAAGAGTAAAAGCAAAAGCAAGAACAAAAATCAGAAACAAAGACAGAAACAAGGTAACGTACACTAATATGTATGTTACAGATTTTCAAAACAAGAATAGCTGATTAACAATGGTTGACATATATGTTTATTATCAAATCTGTTGCTCAGATTAACAGATACAGTTATGAAAGATTTGACATATGACTGAATGTTACCATTCTTTTCAAGAAATCTTAAAATTTTGTTCTTGTGTCTCTCTTTTTTTTCTTTTGTTACCTTTTAAAAAAATAATTTAAAGCGAGTAATTGATACAACCTTAGGAAAGATACACATTTAGACGACCAAGATGACAAGTATTCAAGCATGTTTTTTGTATTACATATTGTTGTCCTCTATGTAGTTGCTTAGTTCATAGATATCAGCACACAGAGTTAATCAGGGTAAAAATTCTCTACACATTAGTGGCTATTTAAAAAAAAAAAAACCTGATGGAAATTCTTGTTACAGTCACCTCAGCCATCCTATGTACATACTTGCATGTTTTTTCCCCTACATTTCTTACCTGTCTGTTCTCCTTTCTCTCCTCTTGTTGTTTAATCTTTAGTTCCATTTTTTCTCCATTTTCTGTCATATCTTTCAGGTTTTGTTTGTTCTCTCAGGTTCTTACACTAGGGAGATCATACAGTATTTACACATGTGGTACTGGTTTATTTCACTCAGGAATATAGCCTCTAGTTGCATCAACTTCTGCATTGTATTTGACTCAATTATTTTACACTTAAAAATAGATATTGAAAGATTGTAAATATCGTGTTTATGTTAATGACTATTGCAGTAAAAAGTTCATCTGTATATAGCTAAAAAATGTAAATATCAAAAATAATGATAAAATGTAAAGTGACCCTCAAAATATCTAATTGGACAAATATATGAGGAAAATGGATGTGGATTCGCTGTCTGTGCTGGATTAACAACTGACGGTCAGCTTGTGACATCCAGCTGAACACAGCCAGCTCCTTCAGATCGGAATGGGAGGTCCGCCTGAGGATTGTTGCCTGTAGCATAAGAAGAGGAGCTGGAGAAGCAGCAACAAGGCTGCTGGAAGATAGTAGAAGCTGTTGGAGGCTGTTGAGAAGCTAGTGGGAGCTGTTGGCTTTCTTAGAGGAGCTTGCAATGTTGGCTTTCCTGATGAACTCTGCTGTTCTCAACGTTGAAGGAGTTTGGGACCTTCCTGTCCCTGATCAAGGCTACAGTTCACTTTGGGACATTTCTGGTCCTCATTTTGTGCATTGCTTCCTGCCTCTGGAGTGGAAAATGAATCACTATTCATACTCTGAAGAAGCTTGTCATATTGGCTTCCCTGATGGAAACTCAGCTGGTCTCCCATCGGAGGAACTTGGAACATCCTTATTGTTGAAGTTGGCTGTGGTACTTTTAGAGAGAGCTCTGGTTCCTCCTTTGAGCCTCACTCCCTGGCTCCAGTGAAGATCCCTTAGCCTGCTAGCACAGATCCTTGATCCCACAGCACAGACTTTCCAGTTTCCACCACTGATGTTTCGGCCTTCTCAGCACAGATTCATGAAACAAGCCTGCACTGGATATTGTCGTGGTCTCTAGGCCTCCACTTGGACTCATGGGAAGCATTGTTATGGGCTGTAGGTCTTTAGCTGTACTCATCCAGGACATTGCTATGGGATCAAGGCCCTTTAGTGTGTGGACAGATTTCCTCTTGTATAGGATTCTTTGGGTGATTCATTATAAAGTAAGCTTATAGGTGAGTGTCCTGTATTGTTTTATTCCCTTTTCAAAGCTCAAACTGTGACACTGTCTTTATATTTATTATTATAGCAAGTGATTTATATCATGATATTTACTTTCTTATAAAGCTAAAGTTCAGAAAAACTGTTGAGGTGTTTTCCAAATGCAAGATAAGAAAGTGGTCATAACCTTAGGTGATTAATGTACCGCTCTGCATTTTTGTAATAATTGCTGACAATACCTGAAAGGCAAGAGTTAACTATCTTATAGTAACTATATAGTTTTTAACATTCATGATTCAATAGTATTTTCAGGTGTCTTGGAATTGGTATTTGCCTCTTTTAAGCTTCTTTTTCCTAAACCATTTAGATGCAGACACCATAATTAAAAGGTCACATACAGAACTTTAGTTGGAGATGGATGTGTAAAATAATTTTCATATCAGATCCAGTAGGACAAGATGAGTTTGAGTACTTGGATTAGGTTGGGTA
>PVKN010043945.1:0-10163 GCA_004027915.1 Capromys pilorides
CCACTCTTTCCATTTAGTGACATTTCCAAGTCACAGGGAAGATTTCCTACTTTTAATGTCCTTCTCCCTTTCCTGGACTATAGGTTAAAAGGCAGCTGATCTCCAGCACAAGGAACAATGTCTCGAAGTATGGAAACAATACATGGAGCAGTATGGGAGACAGGAGAAAGGGAGGAAGTAGAGGAGGGAAAGGAGAAATAGGGGAAAGATGGTGTATGGGGGCGGGGAGAAGCAGGAAAGAAGGAAGGAAGAAGAAAGGAAGGAAGGAAGGAAGAAAGGAAGGAAAAAACAAAGAGATGGATGGAAAAAGGAAATAAATAAAAGAATAATGGAGGAAGTTGGTCCGGTTGACTGTTCTTTTTAAGATTGTCATCCAAGGTTTTATGGCTTAGAAAACATATTCTAAAAACTTTAAAGGGGAAAGAATTGCTTTTACCTTTTTAAAGTACATGTTCATACCACGTGGTTTAAATGCTTCCAACATTTAAATAATCTCCCAAAGGTGCTTCCTTCAAACAAGAAGCTTGTCATCTGATGCCACTGAATCTGCCACTTATAAAAGGTGTGACTCAGTTTCTTGCTTCATAATACAGGGCTAATGAGAGTGTGGCCTTCATAGGTCTCTTATGAAGATTATGTTAATTAATATTCATAAAGCATTTAGAATGGAAGAAAGGCCATCATCGGCATCTTGTGTTCAGTAAATTCAAAAACTTTTATACTTCAATTCAAACTACGATCTCCAGCTCTCAGTACAGGCTTTGAATTAGAAAGACATTTGTAGGTTCTCTGGTTTTGCATGAATCAATTTGTCCCTGGCTGATCACTCATAAAAACTCTTGTTTGTACTCCTCTTACAGTCAAATGGCAAGAGTGTTCCTTTACACACCTTTTCCTCCACAAACAGCCATATTCTTAGCAAGTAAATGTTTTCCCACAGGCTGGAGCTGTTGCAATGTTTCTTAAATGATGAGATTATCAGATTTAGAGTTTTATTTGTCCAGAGCACAAGTGTGAACACTTGAGTTTGTGCTAAAGTCTCTGGGTACTGGGAATGGATACCAGTGACACGAATTTATCACCTGCCTCATTGGGTCATCATCATGGAAGGCCTGGTGACCCCATTAATGAAAAGCCAGCCTCATTTGTTTTGGCTTGCACCAACCTACCAGTGTCTTAAATTCAGTGACAGACTGTTTTCTTTGGAAGCTAAGAGTTGAGAGGTTTTGGATGAAGCTCAGCTGCTGGTTGAAAAGTTCCAAACTACAAGTGAAATGACTTCAACCAACAGTGGCCTAGCCAGGGGTGGGGTGGGGAAAGGCACTGGAAAGTGGATTTTGAGCATTGGAGAATCCTTATCATGGTGCATAATAAGAGAAAATCTACACTATTAGGGGATGATATGGGTGAGCCATTGGAATACTCTGCTACAATGTTGGTCTGTGTTTTAGTTCACTGAGTTCAAGATGAAGGATCCTGACATGATGTCTTTGTTTTGTCTTTGTTTCTACCTGGAATGGAAAGCACTTTGAAGATAACCCTAGGAGACAGGGATGGATGGGGAAGATCCCTCATGCACGTAGATGTAAGCTTGGTTCCTTCTGAGGAAGACTAAGAAAAAGACACCCTTGGGGACCAAAGGCTGGGGAGATGATGAATCAGAGGAAGCTCTGTTGGGGAGAATTGCTACAGAGGTGACCTACTCCAGGCAGGGGATTTGTTGGAGCCCATGTCTCTTCTCTGCAAGTTAGCTGGGAATAGGAACAAGGGCAAGGCAGCTCTTGGAGTGCAGAAAAGAAAGAGGCTGTTCAGGCAGCCATTGGCTGGCTGCAGGGTCCAGGACCACAGGGTCAAGCAAGAGTTTCCCAGAATTCTGGTACTTCTGCATCTATAACCCAGGTGAGCGTCCTGGCTCCTGGAGATGAATCTACTGTCTCTCCTCTCTCTTGGTTCTTCTGCTGCCCTTAAGTGCCACAGCAGAGACTTTCTGTAATATTAGAGGTATTGGGGCTTCTAAGAGTGTATTTGAAAGAATTCAAGGAGTTTCTGAAGCTCCAGAAATTATACACAAAATGTTGTATGCATGTGTATTTGTGCAGGAAGAGCACGCATTATTCTTGCCAGGTTATCAAAAGGATTGTGTAATCTGTCCTCCCATAAAGTACAGAGTCACCATTTGAAATGGTAGAAAAACCCAGAGTAGAACACTTTGAACTTCTGTCCTTTCAGCCTCTCATAATAAACACAGGATTCAGTACAGCCAAAGAGTTACAAAAAGTATGCATAGCATCCAAAGAAGACCATTCATTACGAACTCCACAGGTGGGAGGTACTGTCCAGGTTAGCCAGAGTCCAGGGCATTCATGAGCAAACGCTGGTCTAGGCTACACTGGAGTGCTTCTAGTGCTGGGCTGAGTAAACCATTCTGGAACTTTCACTGGAACATAGGCACACCTACATGCAAACACATCCAGGGTCCTATAGGTACTCAATCAACAAATAATATTATGTGCAAAATTACAAAATTAAGTCTGTCAGGCACCTGCAATATGCCAACTTTCCATACATGGCCTCATTTGATTTTTCCAGAAAGCTTATGAAATGGATGCCATTATTATTCCCATTTTACATAGTGAATAACTCAAGTTCAGAGAAGTCCATTAATTTTGTAGGGTCAGTAAGGTAGAAACTGGAACGCGTGGCCAAATTTGTCCAATCCACACTTCCTCTCAGTTTAAGTAGCTTCATTACAAACCAACAGCCATCGTGGTGGCTTATGGGACAGCACATTAATCCAACAAGAGCTTTATGATTTTTGAAGTTAACTGAGAGAGTGACACGTGAAGGAATCCATTTTCAAGCTGTGCACTCTGTGAAGAATTGGGAAGGGATAACCACTTCTTCTTCCCTGGAGACTGACAGGCATACCCTGAGGGGGTGGGATTTCTGAAAGTCTGTGAAGTTAACAAGAGGAGACTTGGAAAGTTAGAAGAGGAAGGGGGAGGCTACATTCCAGGCATAGCTCATGGTATGAAAAAGCACCAAATTTGGAGTGGGACAAACAGATGAAGAAGGTGTCAAGTTCTCTAGGGAGGAGTAGTGGGTAAGGGAGGCCAAACATGGGAAAAGCTCTGGCAAGATGTGGTGGTGACTTAGCTGAGGCTAAAACAAAGGACAGCCATCTCAGAACACCAGGCTGCCACAGCCTTCTTCCGGGGAGCTCCATCCATCCTGTTCTTGGCCCCGTGACAGGCAGCCGCCTTTGCGTCTATCTGTCCACTCCACCTCCTTAAGCACGCTTTCCTCTCTAGTGGGATAAATTTAGCTGTGAATGAATGCAGACAGAAAAACACATGGACACAAACCCCGAGCGAGCGGCGTCCAAATGTGGGTTTGGCACACACACAGGCAGTCCAAAAACGATCCCAGTTTTTCTATTTTTCTCTCTCTTCTTTTTCTCCCCCTCATCCTCATATCATCATATTCTTTTTCCATTTTTCTTAAGCTAATTAAATAGGTAGATCACAGTGTGGAGCTGTTTGCCTTTAGACCCCTTGAAGGAGAAATCATTTGGGTGCCTAAGGAACATCAAGGAGTCAAAGAGAGCCCAAGGTGACCTTGGCCATTTTCATTTACTGGTTCAATTCTTTAAGAAATTCATATACAAGTTGGAATCACCTTTGGTGCTGTGCATTGACAGTTTTTCCTCCCCCTGGGGAGCTGAGCCTATACAGCCCCACAAACTGGTCCCCATTGGGCCTTCATCATGTTCCTAAGTTCCTAACTTTGCAATTTCATCTTTCACCATAGCCTTTCATGAGGCACTTACAATTTACAAGCACTTGCTCATGCCTGGGCTTCTTCAGTTCTAATAAGAACCCTCTAAGGCCAGTGAGCTGTCTCTGTTCCCAATTTACACATAGAAAACCTATCCCTAATTTACAAAGAAGAATGCTCAGCTCAGCTCAGTTAAGTAAATTACACGAGGTTGCATAGTAAGTAGTGGAGTTAGGATAAAAACCTACAATTTTGTCTCTGTTTTGTATTCTTTCTACTTCACCTGGGATGCTGTGGGAAAGGCAGTTTCCCCAGCAGGCCCGAGCTAGGAGGAGGCTCGCACTTTAGCAAGCAGTGATTTTTGAGACTAGATGACTCAACGAGAAATGGGTTTCCTCTTGCTGGCATGTGGAAAGAGGGCAAGGGTGGGCACACGATGTGGATGCCTCTGAGCTGCACAGGGCACCAGGAGGGCACAGCGTCCATCAAGGGTGGGAGCAGAAACTACAGTTTCCCAATGTCATTATTTATTCCCTAGTCACTGGGGTGGACAGGATTTAGTTGATAGGCCACCATCTCTCCACTGCCAGCCTAGCAGGAAATCTTTGGCTGGTCAGCAGTGCTGACCGACAGAATGTGCGGAGCATTATCAAATCATGGTTAACAATGAAAGTGTTGATGGTCACGCTACAAGAAGGGATTCCATGCTGATGGGGCACATCGGGGTCATTGTGCTCAGGCAAACTAGCCTGGCCTGTAAGCTCTCTATGAAGCTGGTGATCCAGCTGTGTCCACTGGCATCAGATCACCAGGCCAGGGTAGAACCTGGCCTTCCCAAAGCATCTTCTGACTCAGAGCAAATTCACACTGAAACCTGAAATCATTTCTGCCACCGAGCACTTTTAATATAATGCAAGCATGTAGCTCTTTCCTAAATGTGTAAAGTTCAACTTTTTCTTGCTTCTTCTCGAAGGACTTAATTTACCTCTCCTAAGAACTCTATTCTAACTCCTTCTTATTTATGAATATTAAATGGGTTCACTGCAAAAGATAAAATTGCATTTAAAGAAGGATATATAACAAAATTGCTAGGCAATAAGTAACACAGATCTGAATTCTCCCTTCCAAAAGATGCCAAAAAAGAGAAACGCCTGCTAATGTGAGGTGTTTTTAAGAATGTTGGTAGCTTGCCTCTTAGAAAAAAGAAAAAAAAAAAAAAAGCTATATGACAGGGTACATAAAATCAAGTCAGTCCCTTAATTTAGTCTATGGTATTTTTAATGAAGCAATAATGGATGAAGGGATTAGGATTCCCATTTCTGGGGAAGCCACTGTGACCAGCCACAAATGCTTCTATGTCACTTATCCTCATTTCTGACAAAGTGCTTGTCAGGGGGTGAGATTCTAACTTGTCCTCGGAGCATGTGACTTTCCTGTGTCACATTCACTTCCCACTTCGTAATTTGACTTTTGAAACCTTCAGCGTCAGAATGGTATTAAACAAACACTTGAAGAGAGCAGTACTGTCCCCAGACTCCTAGGCCTTAACAACCCAGGGAGAACAAACATCACTTGTTTTTATTTCCACCTTACTATGAAGGAAATTGCAGTTCTGATTTATTATGTGTTTCTTCCAGTCTATCACAGCAAGGTAACTCTAGAGTGATCACACAGTAAGCACACAGCTTTAATTCCCATAAATTCTCCTTGGACCACCCGTTCTCTCCAGAAACTCCCATTGATCAAGTGACACTGGCAAAGTCAACCAAAATAAAGGAAGCCATCCTCCAGAAATACTCATGTGCATTCTTAGGTGGATTTCGGATTGGTCATTTTGAATCTGCTACAGGGAGATCTTGATCAGCATAGGCCTTAGCCTGGGTTAGCTTCCACACTGACATCCTGCTTTCCAGCTTCTTCCTCTGTCTCCTCGCTTCATGGGCACTCACTCCCTACACAGATTTGCCATTTGGATCTTGTAGAGGAGCACAGCACATACTGTAAGTCCCATCAACTCTTCCAAGCTGTGGGAGCAGAGAAAACCCCACACACTGTTTTTTTTCATTTGATCCTACAGGCAGCAATCAGATATTTCTTTAAATGACCATATATGGTCAAACAATGCGAAAGAGCCAATACCAACATTTTGGGGACACTGACATTCCTTCCAAAATCACTTTTGTTCAAGAAAAGCTGTAAGTTTCTGAGAAATTTCACAATGTTATCTACTGCTTGAGAAGACTTCAGCTTTTACTACACACATGGTGGGCTTCATCAAGCCATTTCTCTTTCTTTCTGGTACTCTATTTTCCCCACAAGGGAATAGGTTAGATTTGTGGCTCTCAAAGGACTTGTTTCCTAAAATAGACTTTGAAATTTTTATTAACAAAACATTTATTTTGCATATCTAACATTCTAGTTTTTTTCATTATAGTGCTTTGCAGCATAACTACGATCTATCAGAAAAATAATGTTTAATAGTCAGAATAGTGTTAATGTAAGAATATTCCCACAAGAACTAGTGATTTGTGACATGCATTATGTATCACTGTAATCATTGTTCCATATTTTAAATTTAAAGAAGACAAATAGCCACCAATATAATTTTAGAACTAGACTCTCACTGGGCCTAATATCTGCTGTGGAATAGAAGCAATGTTTGCTAAAGAGATGGCATAATTTGGGCTCTATCTGTATTTTTGATGGGGTTGATGATTTTAAAATGCTAAAACATAGACATTTGATAGGAGAGGTGTTGGAAGGAAAAATATTTTCTCTCTACTTTTTGGCCAAGGCTTCCTCATTCATTTCATGTATCTTCCTGTTTCACTTGGGGTCTTTAGTCACAGCCAACAGAAATGAATTCTAGCTGACACATGCAGAAAGCTAAAGAATGGACATTGTATCACATTGCTCACAATCTAGATGGGAAGTCTAAAGAAGGAGACTTGGGCAGGGGAAGACCAAGGTAAGCTACCAGACTGAAAATATTCTCCACAGTTCAAGTGTCTGACATTTTCCAGCTTTTGCCATGGGATGTGACTCTCAAAGGACTCGTTTGACCTTCTGACTAGTGTTTCTAAAGATGGCAAGGAAAAAGGGGGTTCACAAGTTTTTAGAGAAAAAAGGGCAAAGGTCGAAAGGAAGAAAAAAAAAAGATCTAACTGTTATTGTTCCTCATTGTATAAAACTCCAGAGTCTAGCATCCTGAATTTCTTCTTTTGTTTGAATTTTTCCATACTTGTTTTTTTTTATCCCCAATGCTGAGTAAGCACCATTGCTTACCATGGACCCCAGACACACTTACAAACCACCAATGAAGTACAATTGGTCTCGAGTCTTTGATCTATTTCTGTTACATTCCACCAGCACAATGACTACGAACTCTTCTCTAGCCCTGCCTTACCTTGCAGAAATTCAGTTTGATGCATGTAGTCATGTGGGTCCATCTAGTCACATGGGTCTGATTAGGAGCCATGTACCAGTCTTTCATATTTCCCACAATTTACAAATTAGTGCATCCTGCTGAAGGCCCATGTCTACCCCAGTCAGCTTCAGCTCATGACAACTCCTACACTCAACTACTCTCTATCAAGACTTTCACTCAAAGATTTCTTCTTGTCATAACTTACCCCACGTGGTGCCCTGTTTCATTCTTCCATTTTTCCTGGGCTGAACTGGCCAGTGATCCTAATCTCAGTGTCTGTATTCCAACTCAAGAGTCTGCCTAATATTTACCTTCCCTTTCACTGTGAACTTGGCTTCACTTTCCTCATATGACCTTTGACCCGGAAACATTCAGGACTCCCTTGATCTTCCAGCCCCTCAGCTAGGCTCTGCTTCCTACACATGCCTTCCTGTTCTGCACCTACATGATTCTTGTCCAGAAATCTGACAGGAGGCACTGTATGCCTGGAAGACCTTTCCCACTTTTTATTCCTTTAACATTCCTGAGTACTTTCTGGCTCACCTTCTGAACACAGCACATGCATTCCCTCCAGAGTCCCCTGCCTTCCTCATTGCTGAAGCCAATGGCCTTGTCTTGGTCTGCAGCCCCCTTGACCACTGACAAATTTGTGACCTTGCTGATAGTCCCTGCCTTCCTGTTTTGGCTTTTGTTACATTCTCTCCTGACTTTTTCATCTACTTCTCAGGTGGATGAAGACTCCTTCGCTGAGCTTTCTCCCATCCTGGAACATTTTCTCATTCTGGCTCTTCTCAGTTCTTTAGCTGAAATTGTTAAAATGCCAGTGAGATATGTGGCTTGACCCTGACTCTTTTACTCTGAAGTTCAAATCCTTCCAAATGATCACCTTAAAAGGGTCTCAGGCCTTTTTCCTTCCGTATCTCCTCTTGCATCACTGCTGTTAACATTTTATTGTGGTTATATAAACATTGCACAGACTACACTATTTTAATCACTTTTAAGAGCAGAGTTTAGTACATTAACCACATTTATATTGTGGTGCTCCATCATTCCTTTTTGATACCTGTATACCTTGGGGAGAAGGACCATTTTTGTGCGCTTGTTTATCATTGGGGCCTAGGGCAGTCTACCCTGCGAGCTGGGCCTGGTGCTTAGTGCTGGCAGCACAGCTATGCAGGGTTGGCTTTGAGTTTACCTCCCAGGTCTGTGCCTCGGGCTGAGCTGCCAGCCTCTCTGGTCTTCCTTCTCTCTGCTTTAGTGAGTTACACAGTCACTCTACAGAATTCATAACAGCTTTGTTTGTGAGCAACCCTGCCAGTAGTTTGTCCTGTGAGGGCTTGTGCTGGAAAGGAAGAAAAATGCAGCATTTGGAGAAATTGATGGGTGCCGTGCTGAGGCAGCCACTGAGTCCGGCCATGGTGGTGCACGCCTGTGCTGGGGAGGCTGAAAACAGGAGATCACTAGGAGTCTAAGCTGCATAGTGAGACCCTGTACCAAATACATAAATGAAAAAAAAATTAAGAAAATGATGGGTCTTAACCAGAAAGCAGGATTTTCTGATGTGCCAGACTGGATGTCAGACTGGTGGCCTGGCTCTGGGGTGTAAATAGCCACACCCACATCCATTCTAAAGCAGGGTCTCAGGGCTGGTCAAATCTAGGGCTTCCACCCTCCATCTGAGTAGAGATTGTTCATCAAAATAACAGGTAAAACTGCAGTGAGAGCTGAAAGGACAACTTACCTGAGTGGGAAGAATTTGAGGAAATTTTATACATACACCTTTTAAAATAGCATCCTAAGTCCTGCAATTAAAGAATTATGAATTTAAAAAGACCATGTTGATTTTTTTACGGTGGAGTTGTTTTTATTTTATTTTGTGAAAGAAAGTCTGCTGACATGTGTTGGAAATTGCTGCAGGTTCACCCTCTGTGTTCAGAGGGGTTTGGTTTGGTCTTAGCATTCATTTTCTTTTGAATCAGACTTCACTCAACTCTCTTATGCTACCCAGCAACAGTTCTGAAAGATCCACTTAAATTTATGGTTTCCTATTTGGGTAAAGCACAGGCGAAGTATTGTAGCAATCAGATCCTACTTTTCTCAGTGACCAGACCCTACTAGATTTGCAACAGTGTAGAGATCTGAATTTCGTGACGCAGGCGGTCACATCAGCAGCAGATGTCTGCCGCACCTTTTATAAAGTACCTTCGCGTACCATAGGTCATTCATCGCTAAGGCAACTTCTGTGGGATGACGTCCGTGCTCCTGCTTTTATATCAGATGAGAAAGGAGATTCAGAGTGGCTGAATGTGTTCCTAGGGTCACACAGCAGATTATAAATTGCCAAACTCTGTCTGGCCAGGTACCCAGGACTAAAACACCCAGCTGTCTGAGCCACATCTGGCTTCACCAGAGAGTGGCCTATTTGGAGACACACCTGCCCGCCCGTGACTTTATGCTTGAGGACCTTGCCATCTAAAGCACGTGGCCCAGGCAGCCCTTCCACGATGGTAAAATCTTTGCGCAGAGCCCAGCATCTGGCCCGAGCTAGAGGGTGTTCAGAGCGTGCAGGGCCACAGCCCGCACCTCAGGGCACGTGTGCTCAGGTCCTGCGTTCTGCCAGTGTCCCCTCCACTGGCATCTGTTCGGCACAGGCGTCACCTCTCTCTGCTTGGGCTCCAGGACGCGTGGCCACCAAGGCGCACCAGTTGTGCGCCTTTGAGCTTCCCCCATTGCCCGCGCCCCAGGTACCCAAGGCGTAGGGTCCTCTACCCACGTCTGCGACCCCTCCCCAGCTCCCCTTGCCAGCCAGGGAGCCGGGTGCCGAGGCAGCGGGTCCCCCACACCCCAGGGGCGGAGCATGGTGCCGAGACGTCAGGGCGGAGGACTAGCGCGGGCGAGCGCGCCCTCCCGGCGGCTGCCTGAGGCCCACGTCCCCGGCTGGCGCTGCCGGCGGCGGCGG
>PVKN010043946.1:0-10163 GCA_004027915.1 Capromys pilorides
CCCGGGCTGTGTGACTGATAGTAAATTGCTTTCTCTGGGCTTAATTGCTATGTAATAAAACATTGTTATGGTCTGTGGGTATTTGTCCCCCCAAAGCTTCATACAGTCATCGGGTGGACTTCTAGACTTTGTGACTCATTCAGGATCTACTGGATTACGGGTATGCGTACTGGACCAGCCTTGGGCAGAGAGCCTGAATGCAACAGAAGGAAGACAGACTTCTCTCTGCGGCCATTGCTACAGCTACTTCTTCCAGTTGCTCTTGCTCTTTTGCTGTATTCTGCTGCCATGAACTGCTGCCTTCTGCCATGTGCCACTCTGCCTTGGAGCCAGCTGAGTATGGACTAAAAGCTCCACAAGCTGTGAGCTAAATAAACTTTTCCTTCCTTAATTTTGGGTGTCAGGTATTTGTCCCAGCAATGAGAGAAGAGTAACTAAGACAAACACATAACTAACTGTGTCCCCAATTCTGATATTCTACCACTCTCAAGAAGGACCATGATCCAGACAAGCAGAGCTATGTTGGGACTTTCAAATTTATTCCAACATGCTATTTTTTTTTAAAAAATATCCTCAGGCTGAACACTCAGCCTGAGCTGTAATAAAGGCAATTATTATACTTGTAAAAACTTCATTCACAGTACAGATGTAATTTACAACAAAGATCACACACATCAATACTGAGCAAATTTTTCCTTTTGTACGTCAGACTCTGTGCTTTAGACCTGCATGAATTTTTGTTGAGTTTTTTTTTTTTTTTCTTTTGCACTGATATATACCAACATTGCAAGATGCAAGTGTAGAAACTGGAGTTTAAATAAAATTACAAGCAAAACTACCCCATCCCAATATGGTTGCTGTACATATCTACAGTACAGTTTTTGGAATGTATTGCCATTTAAGAACATTGAAACGTTCTACAGACAATCTCACATACAGAATACGTACACCTTTTAGGAAAGAAAGGCAAATATTTATCTTACAGAGAGAGTGTATCTTACATTTGCCTACATACACATTTTCATTTTCTCTGTGTCTTTTTAACACTAGATTTAATAAAGTGATCATAAGTGCCAGTGTGGTTTTCTAATGGGAAGCAGACTGGAATCACAACACGGAAGCAGAATTTGTAGGCTTTTGGGAACTTTCTTCCCTGGGCAACATGGAAGATCGGTCTCCTAGGGTGGCTGCGCAGCTAGGACTTTTGCTTCAAGAACGGTTTGTCTGGAGTGAGGACTAGAGAGGAACTCAGCTTAAATATATTGCTTATTCCTGTTTCAAAGGTGGGAATGGAGCAGCGCCTAGCGGTGCTTGCAGGCCAATATGTCCACTGTTTAGGTAGACTTTTGAGTGTAGGAAGCCGAGCAGCTTGCTGCTGTCGGGACCCTGGTGTGAGCTATGAGTGGATAAGGCTGGCACTGCCCTGTCCTCAAGGGGAAGGGGGTTGTAAACCCCAGAATGACTGTGGGATTGCTCAGGCTGAGGGGCATCATGGAGGGCAGGCCAGGGGGACGAGAGGCTTAGAACCCAGTGGAAGGCAGGGTTTGGCTTGAAACTTTGGCAAATTGCTTCTGCCCCCGCTCGCCAATACCCGTGGAGCAAGTCTGAACCAGGGGTGGGCATGAGTACATCTCAACAGCATGGCACGGGTGTCTGCACCAGCTCATCATCGCTGCTTCCTCCTTCCTGGGGCAGAGACCACAGCCACACAGGCAGATCGCAGATTCAGAGTAGCTGGGGGCCAGCCTGGGGCTCAGGGACGGGCACACATAGGTGAGAAGAATTTTCCAAATCAGGAAAGTGTGCATGTGGGCAAGAGGCCTTTTACTCTGGGGAGTGAGCCCGGAGTCCGGAGAGAATTAAAGCTGGACCTGATAGTCCCTTTGGGTACCTGTGTGGGGTGGCAGCCCTTTGGACCCCAGGAATTGTAGGCACTCCCCTGCTGGCTGTACTGTTCATGGCAAAATTGCCCAGGAAGGGGACCTTAGTGAGTGGGCTGTTGGAGTGACGGCCTGGAGAGCCGGGAGTGCAGGGTGGGGGAGGGGCGTGGCCGCCCCCAAGTGTAGTGGCTGAGGCTGGAAGACCTCACCCAGGAAGGCTGGAAGCCTAGGGAGGGCCAAGGCAGTGCGTTTGTGCAGCCCTCAGCCCTCAGCCCTTAGTCTCCAACCTGAGCGCCTATAGGTTAGGGCTGAGAAGGGAAGGGAAGGGAACCTGGCTTCTGGCCTGAGCTGAGGATGGGCTCCTACCCACTTCCTGCCAAGTCCCCACAGTGCCAGTATGGTGCAGGATGGGCTGGCTGGTTTCTCCTAGTACAGGCAAGGGTCCTACACTGAGGCAAGCAGCCAGAAGTTACTGGTTAGTCCTACTCCACAGTACCTTGGAGTCCAGGGGACCTGGAGGGAAGTCCTGCCACACTGTCGCCTCTTGTCTTAGCTCCGAGCAAACAAAAGAGAAAAAAGAGGTGGTCTGGCTGGAGAACGAACCTGGGTCCTCCACTCACACAGCCTGGCTGGGGCCTGGGACCAAGAAGACAGGTGCCTCCTCTGTGTTCAGTGGCATCAAGTAAATCATTCTGGAAGGTTGGGAAAAACTCACCTCTCCCAAGTGGAAATAAGAACCACAGGTGTTGGTGCATCACCATACTTGCTGTCCATTTAATTACACGGGGTAACCATGCTAGAGGCCCAGTTCCATATGGGGGTTTAAATTTCTGGTCACATTATTTGTTTTTTTGCAAAGTAGCTTTTTTCCCCTATAAAGGGGAGAGAAATTCAAATAACTTGGGACAATTCACAAATCCTTTGGGTGGAGAGAAGAGAATCTGAGGCAGCTAGGGAAAGTGCCACATACCATCCTCTTGTTCCAGATTTAGATAGGTAATTTGCTGCTGTTGAAGAGAGGTAAGCCAACAAACAGGCCCAGGCATGGGTTAACATGGGTTCCATCAGTCAAGACTTCGGAGTGTTTTGTGGGGCAGTGGAGACCTGACCCTGGGGTGCAGGGATGGGGAAACTAGTCTCAGAGATGCGGCCCCCAGTCACCCAGAGCTGAACACTGAAGAAGCACAGCCATAAGTGAAGGAAGGCGCCTTGGACCACAGGGGCCATGATAGAGCAGAGCCCAAGGCCAGGGTCAGGAACAGCTCCAGGCAGGAGCGTGGCCCTGTCGCCCTGAGGGTAGTTCTGAGAATGGTGGAGAATACCAGGAGGGCCAGGCTGTGAGAACACAGCTGACATTAGGAGCAGACGATGGACACAATGGTCTCCTTTCCCAGATTAGGAGGGCACTGAGGGGCAGAAGGGAAGCCAGGGCCAGGGTGATTTGTCCACTGGGGCAGTGTGACAGTGGGCCCAAAACTCAGGCTGCCTGGGCATCTAGGAGTCCTGGAGGCCAACACTTCTACTTGCTCCTATTACTTTGTGTTGAAATCCTACCAAAATTTCTTTAAATTTTCTTTTTTCTTGCAAGGAATAAAAGAAGATTTGGGGGCCTTCCTGCCTGTATTCATGTCCCTCTGCCTCAGGCCACAGGCCTTTCTGCTGCAAGGAGAAGTGGGCACTCACTGGGGTAGGATAAAGCAGCAATAACCAGAACCATTAACATCTGTACATAGGAATGCTTGCATCTACACGTAATGGTGGTGTTTTTGTTTTTCTTTTTTTGATATTTATGATGTTCTTCTCCCTCAGTGCATCTCCTTTTACACAATAAACAACTGGCTGGCCTTGGGGCTGGTGTAGCTGCCAACTGCCTGCTGTGGTGGAGGTTAGGAGGCCCCCATTGTACAGCCTTGCCCCAAAGCACAAACTATTCACAGCCTCAAGCTCCCCGCAGGTTTTGTTGTTATGTATGTGTGTGATTATTTCTTTTCTTTTCAAGCAATGAAAGGTATAGGAAAAGGCACAGGTACTGCATACATGGGAGGCTAGAACAGATGGGGCTGGGCAAAGCTGCATGGACAGATGGACGACGGGAGACAGGGCCCCAGGAGCAGGGCGACTCGAGGAGGTTGACTGGAAACGTCTGTTACTGAACACTGGAAGCCAGATGCTGAGTCAGTTGGAGAGCGGCTAAGTGCTCACAGGGTCCCTGTCCTTGGGCTGGGGTGGAGGTGCCCTGGGCTCCCCACTACCTGAGGGCTCAGGGGAGCTCTGCCTCGTCCTGGGTTCCCCTGACAGGTTCCTCCTCCGGGCTGGAAAGCAAGCAGAGGCCTCGGCCAGGCAGCCCATGGAGCTGCTGCGGTCCAGTGCAGGGGCGGCAGAGGCCTCGGTGTTGGCCAGTGTGTGCGATGACTCCAGGCGGGGACTCCAGGACTGTGTGGCCTGGTGGCCTTGGGGTGGCCTCGGAAAGCAGGGGCTATGTGAGGGAGCAGGCTCTGTGGATTCCCAGTCAGGAGGTCTGCCCAGGCCTCCGCCCGTCCTTTCCCTCTCCTTGGGGTAGTCTCTGCCCTCCAGCTCCGAGGACAGTGTGAATTTGGAGACCTTAGCCACAGGGGACACAGAGGCTGATGAGCTTTCAGTGGGGCTCCAGCGGCCTCGCTCCTGGGCCTCTCTGGCCCCTGTCAGGTCGCTGCCACCCCCTGAGAAGCCACTGACCCAGGCTGCACAGGGCCCTGGCAGCAGGGTAGGGTGAGCCCCTGGTCGAGCCTGCACCATCTGGATCCCACCGATGGGAATCATGGGGCACGGGGTGCGGGCCAGGTGCTGGGAGTGCAGAGGCAGGTGGCTGAAGACGTTCTCCTCCGTCCGACCCGGGATGTGGCCATGGAAGTCGGAAAGGGTGGAGAAGGGTCGGGAGGAGCGAGGATGCGCAGGGCCAGGTGAGCAGGACGGACTTCCGGGCTCAGCCTTCTGCAGGATGAGAAACAAGACAGGAAGGTGAGGGTCATGTGCATATTGTGTACTAAGGGCTGGAGGCCCCAGGGGAGACGGGGCGCTCTGCCGTGGCACTGCCCAGTGGGCCAGCCTTGACCCTTGAGGACTATGAATACTGGCCCCAAGGTCTTCATGTCTTCCGCCACAGCCAGTGTACTTGGAAAAGGGGTTCTCAAGTAGGGAGGCCGTTGTGTGCCCTGGGCCTGGCCCTGTGTTGGTACTGCTATTCCTCATAGTCCTAAAGTGGTCTTGACCCAGAGGATCTTGACCTTCACCCACCACCAGGAATGTTAAGGTGACACAAAAATTAAAACTCAAGGAGAGATTTCCCAATCAGTACTACTCTAGAAGTACCAGTGTTGGATCATAACACTGTGACAGAAAAGGTGCTGGAAGCTGAAGTTGACAAGGACGGCACTTTCAGTGGTAGGGCTGTGGCAGCCATGGTGACAGCACGGTGTAATGCAGAGATGGCATGATGACAAGATGGGGCTGTGTGGGTGATGGGACAACAGTATCAGGCTGACAGGTGGCAGTAGGAAGGTGCTTGGTGTACTGGTGACAGAGGGGTGCTGGCCAGGGGAACCATGCTCAGGGTTGGCAGGAATGGTGCTGGCCATGGTGTGCCTGAAGGAGTTGTGACAGTGATGTTGGGGACCTAGAGGACTTTGGTTAAGCTGTTCCATTTGCCCAAAGAATACAAGAGGAACAGGAAAGAGTAGGTGGGTGACTGCTTAAGTATGCCTACATCCAACATCATATAGTATACTAGTGGTAGAAACTGAATCCAGAAGCCTACTGATTCTGAGGTACAAAATGGGCAATAAACCAATCGGCCTAAGCTGCCTGAGAAATATGTGCTGAGTTACCTGTAACTACTGAGTTGCTGGAGCTGCTCAGCTGCAGGTGTGGTGCTTAGAAAGGGGGGTGCCCCTGAAACCTCCCAGCCCACTGGGGGAATGTGGCAGGAACTCACCCACATGGAGGTGCAGGGCTCAGGGCTTCTGCTGAGAAGCTTGTGAGGTAGAGGCGCAGATGGGAAGAGAACCCGCAGAGCTGGCCCCGAGCCTGGGCCATGCTCGCCCGCAGAGGGGCTGCCTGGCCCGGTCAGGGTCCACTTCCCTGGGAGCACTGACCATGGTGGTGATCCAGCCTGACCTAGAGACCATCTCCTGGTAGATGAGTGTTTGGAGGGGCCTGGGCCTGTGGTGTCCTCAAGTTTGGGGGGTAGATGCCCCTGAGGGGGTAGTTCTCTTCCAAGGGGGAGGGGAGTGAGAGGAGACAGCTTAAGTCTTGGAGACCCACAAGGAGGAAGGCCCACATCCCTTCCTGGGCCCATCTGGGGGCCAGGCGTGCTTGCGACTAAGGCCTGTGGTTCTCGGGTGGGGGAACATCGCTGGGGAGATGAGTTGTTTTTGGTTATTGAGTGTTTGTGGATGAGTGGTGCGCATCCTCCTCCTTCTTTGCTTGGCGACCATGGTCTTCTAGGGGACACAGCCGTGGAGCTCAGGGCTGAAACTGTGTCCTTCTCCACAGGGCCCAAAGGGGCCAGTCCCAGCTGGGGCAGGCCCAAGATGTTCTGGTTGGATGTGGAGCAGCTGCCAGCTGTCAAGAGCTCAGCTTCTGAGGTTGCATGGCCTCTTGTGGCCTCATGGTCAGAGGTGGCATCTAGGGGCTGAGGACTCTGAATAGGTGAGGGATCTGTCTGCAGTGTGGCTGGGGGGCCAGGTGGGGGTGCCTCTGAGGATGGCTGGGACAGCTCATCCTGGCTGTCTTCCTCATCCTCATCCTCATCTTCGTCCAGGTCTGAGTCTGAGTCTGAGTCCTCCAGGTCTGAAAACTGGTGCTCCTCCACAGCCTCAGAGCCCTCTCGCCCTTCGGAGTCCTGGAACAGGTCATCACTGGTTCCTGGAGGGACACAGAGGAGACAAAGGTTACATTCAGGCCCCAAAGCTGCTCCCTCCGAAGCCCTGTTTCCTTATCTGCTAAGCAGACATGGTTGTTATGGCAGTGGTGCAAGATTGTGAGATTTTGTGGGTGGCCAAGGACGTACCTTTGGGAACACCTTGCAAAGAATAATGGACAACTACCTCCAATCTACCCCATGCAAGTTGAGGTCTAAGGATTTTAAGTATATTAATTAGGGTAGTTCTCAGAGAATCCTGGAAAGCTGTCACTATTTTTGTCCTCGTATTACAATGAGGAAACTGAGGGAAGAAAGATTAAGTAACTTGGCCAAGTAAGGGAGTAGTGGGGTGGGGCTGAGGGAGGGCAAGCCTGCTTTTCTTGTGAGTGTCTCAGTGCTGGATGCACTCCCAGCCTGTTATGCTGCTATGCTGTGCTGTAGTTCCTCCTTTCAGATGTGACAGTTGCCTCTCACTGGTTGGCTAGGAGGAGAAACAGCACAGAGCAAGGGCCTAAAGAATTACATTCCTCTGAGTCCACTAATGATGCATCTATTATTACGGTACAGAGCATGGTGGCTCATAGAGCAGACAGAGCTGAGACCATTCTAAACACACATCTGCCACTGTGGCCAAGCTGCTACCGAACGCCACAACAGCATCTGCCAAGTGGCAGAGCCTGGCCTCTGTGGTTGGCTTGGCTAAGCTGGCCTCAAGCTACAGGGTTGGGCCCATCCATGCGATGGTTTCACCCCCAAGGAGCAGCTGTCCTTTTGAAGCTCATGCAGCTCCCAGCTGGGGAGAGCATCTCTGAAGTGGCAGTTTCCTGGTCTGGCTCCTTTATGGGGCAGCTTCGATCAGCTGGGTTACCTCTAGTAACCCAGAGTCTAGTTTAAGATATTTCTGAAATACGCCGTGCTATGGATGTGTGTGTGTGTGAGTATGTGTGTGTGTGGTTCTGCTAATGCGTAGTGCCAGGCAGGCTCCTGAGAGTTAGGGGCCCAGTGACCTGCAGCTAGACTGCTGTGACCTCATGTCTTTGGCTTGCAGAGCAAAGGCCACTGGCAGGTAGGCGGTCATCAGCCAGTGTCCCCCTTGTTTGCTTATGCTAGATGATTGCCCACTGTTGACTAGGAAAACATGCCCAGCACCTGTCTAGGCCCCAGGGCATCTAGACTTTGGATCTCTACCATGCCCAGCTACTCTGGGGCCACAAAGCCCACCGTTACTGCTTCCCAACATGGAGCAGGAAGGTGCCCAGTGAGGAGCAAAGTGGACATGCAGTAGGATGAAGGTGAGCACAGGGGGTACAGCTGGGGCTGCAAAGCCACAGAGCCAGGGGCAGGGTTCCCTTTGTAGGCAGCTGGGAGCACAGCGATAAGAGAATTAAGGGAATGGGAGGAGAGGAGCAATGGGAAGGGTGGCAACACTCCGCACTGTGACTCCGGGCATTTATTCCTCTTGTAGAACACTGGTGGGTGTCTATAGTAGCCCCACCGCTCACTCATAGGCACAGAGAAGGCAAAGGCATCCCCAACCTCATCCAACAAGCTCCTGGCTGAGTCAGAACTGAGGTTCACAGCTGGTGCATGAGGACCCTGGCCATTAAGAAATGATTTTTGCTTGTAAACACACAGTAAGTGATCTGGTTCTAAACCCAAGCTCCATTACTGCCTCACTCTGTGACCCTGGCCTACTACTCCTTCTGTTTCCTCATCTATACAATGGGGACAGCGATAAGGAAATGCACTCCGTGAAGCTTTGCAAAGGTTGCAAGTGCACAACAAGCCTGGGCTATCATCAGCTCCAGCTGCACCTCTCCCAGCTCCTAGGCAGATCCCAGATGCAGGTCAGAGGACTGTGTGAGGGCAGGGGAAAGGAGGGCCAGCACCTGCTGGACAGCGGCTCTCAGGCCCTCCACATAGAGGTTCCTGCGGGCCTCTAAGGAGGTCCATGCCTGACCAACCCTTCCCTGCGCCCTCACTGGGCTACTAGGCACTAGGTAGGGAGCAAGACCAATGCTCAGTAAGTCCCACCCGCTGCCAGCTCAGGGGCCCAGGATCTAGCGCAGGGTGCCGCTAGGTGCCGTTGCCGAGATGCGCCACATGGTGGCGCTGGCGCTCAATCTCATCTCTGTGGGGCGGGGCAGTGTCGCGCACACACCAAGGCGATAGGCTGTCTCGTGGCGGGAGTTGGCAACCCATCCTTGCAGCAGCGTCTCACGCTATAGATCGCAGCGTCATCTCAGCTCGTTTCTCATTCCTCTCCTTTCCCTTCTACGTGATAACAAGAACTGTGGGTCCTACCACACGATGTACCTGGAATCCGATCGCTTCGTTTTTTAGTGCTTTCAGTACTTGTTTGCAGTTTACAGTGTTTACATTCCCAGTTTGGAGCTCGTGCAAGTGCGCAACACATCTCAGTTCCCATCCCCTCACCCCTTTTCCTCCAACTCTTAATCCCTTTCTCAAGGGAAAGGCCTATTTCCTACTTCCTGTTATCAATCCTTTATTTGGCTCTTATCTGTCATTCAGATTTCTCATATAAGTCATGGGATGTTGTGGTCCCCGTCCGCAGCCCGAGTCTGGTGAGCAGTGCCTCCTTACCTTAGCATGGCCGAATGCCCCTTGGCACTGCCACCTCAGATCCCCTGGCCCGGGGATCAGAGGGTCCCAGCTCTGTGGCTGTGGGACTGGCAGCTGTTGGGTCCCTGTGGAAGAGCGCTTCCCAGGCCGCAGGCCCTGCTCCTGGCTTTCTCTGTCTTCCACTTCCTGCGCCCTCACCCTCGCCCTCGCCCTCGCCCTGGCCCTCCCTCACCCCCCTCACTTGTCTTAGCGTCTGCTCCCTAGGATGGGCTCTGCCCACGCCTGTCTCCCTCTCTTGAAGGCAGGCTTTCCTTGGCACTGGTGTCCAGGTAGGCACTCAGCTTCCAGCCCAGCACAGAGCTGCACTATAGACTGTGCATCCTCTCAACAGTGGGTGTGGGCAGCCTTGTTCAGCCAGCCCTGAAAGTGAGGCTGGAAGGAGGCAGCAGGACCACTGCAGGTAGGAGTTCTGGCTGGGCGTGGCCTCTCCCCACCACCTGCTTCCTGGCTAGCCAGCATGTCTGTGTGACCATGGGCTGCTGTCTTTACATGTCTGAGCTTTTCTTCCCTCAACTTGAAATGGAGTAACACAAGTTTCTGTTACCTGTTATGGGGACCCATGAAACAAGCTCTGTAAGCACCCTGGAGCCCATGCACTGCATTTATTGTGGGGAGGAACTACCCCAACTCACTGCACTCTGCTCTGTAAAAATGAATTACTCCATCTAAAACAAAACACTATTTAACTCCTTTGCAAGACTCCACACTTCCTAAGCCTTACTCTGATTTCTGGGCATCCG